>LPNX010413421.1:288279-303550 GCA_001517045.1 Pseudotsuga menziesii
AGTAATCTATAGTGGGAAGCCACCACCCATACAACTTCGAAGTAGCTAGTGAAATTGTGAATCTAGAATCCATAACACATAAATTAGGTGTAAATGTAATTCTGTATCGCATATGCAATTAATCCATATCACACCCTTCTGAGGGTTTCAATATCAATCCATTTGTGAGTGGATACATAGTTCTCCTATCCCTAATGGTGCAAATCTCCACCAGCAAGAGAGGAGGTTCACAGATCTAAAATAATACAGATTTCTCCTTCCATTTTATTTACAACAAGATGATGAATAAAAACTGTATGGACATCCCCACATGCTCGCATCTTGCAAGAGAGGAAGTTCACAGATCTAAAACAATACAGATCTCTCCCTGTAGTGTATTTACAACAAGATGTACACCAACAACTATATGGGCATCCCTATGTGGTCACATATTACACCATCTACATCATCATTATCATCTAGTTTCAACAAAGCTCGGCACCTCTTCTAGTTTTTGGCTTCTCCTCTTTGCAAGCATGGCTTCCAACATCAACAGGGAGGCGGGAAAGAAGGGAGGATTTCCACTTAAATCTGGAGGAATGGGGTGTATGTGAGGCCCACACTCCCCATTACATATTGGGCAATGTATTATGTAGATATATTAGTATAAATAATGAGTAGCATTTATTATGCTTGTTTTGGCCTCATCAATGAGGTCCCTTTGTAATGGTTATAGAAAGGCACCTGGCCTCCTAATGAAGATAACTTTTCTTGTGCAAGTCTTGTGTCTCTCTCTTTCTGTTTGGGTTTTGGGTGTGGTTTTAGGTCTGAGCATTATTTTGGGTTTCTCCATTGAGAGGTGAGGCTCTCCTAGCCTCACCTATGATATTTTCTATTAGATATATCAAGCCATGAACCGTAGATCAATGTTCCTTAGCAGCTACATAATGTATTTTTTGTTCTACACTCGAATATTAAATACATGTTTTTTCCTTGGAATCAAAATTGGGAGGAAAAATCAAACTAGCATCGAGGTGAAATTCATCATAATAGGGATGATTTTTGGGAACAATGGAGTAATGCTCTACCCCAAATTTGTCCCCCCTCCACTAAATCTTTCTCATAAAACTTAGCAATGTTTATAAAATGAACAACTAAGAGAACTTTTGAGAATATATATACTTTGTCGTTTTTTATCCAAATAGAGTAAATGCAATGGTACAACTCATGGATAGAAGGAAATAAACCATCAAATCAACATATTGACACATTAGATCCTTAGTGTGAGAGTACATCAAAGAATTCATGTTTTGATACTTTCAACATTGGAACTTTATTTCTCAATAATATAAGCACTAAGTGGATGGGTCGAAACAACTAAGGAGGGTTTGATGTTGATTGCGTCTTTGAAGCAACAAATCATTGAGAAGGAAGGTATACCTTTACCCCATGCACCTCCATGAATTCGTAATACCAACAAAGTCATTAAATCGATATAGATGCAATATTTAGAAAGAAAACATAGGTTATTCAATTACTTACCAACACACAAAAGTAGTGGTTAAACTAAATGGATTTTGACTTTTATATGCATATTTTACTTTATGGGTTCACTAAGGATGATTAGATGATTTAACATGTAATGTGATGGTAATCTGCTCAATATATCTCACTAATATTTGATATGTCTCCCCATGGTCAATACATTTCCCATATGTTCTATTAACGCATATGCGATATAACGCACATGCGATATATTGCATATCCGATATGGATAAGCTATATCGCATATGCGTTATAGCGCATATGCGTTATTTGAAAATTTAAATAATTGGTGGGATTAAGGTTTGGCATTAGGTTTGGAAGCAGCTTCAGAATACCGAACCTATTGGCTAGGACAAATCAACCAGGGCTATTGCTTGTCTTTTAGAACTCTATCAATATGCTCAGATTAGATCCTGTTTTTTGATATGACATACACAATATTTTTTTATGAAAATGTACGATATTGTCGAGTACGAAATGACGATTCAGAATATATAATTTTTTCCTTCAAAACTATGATTTATTTATTTATAATTATTTTTCTAAATGACACACGTTAGTTTTCAAGAATACATACATCGATTGTTTGTTATATAACTTTTGATTTCCATCACCATTTCCCATAAAAACTATATGGTGCACTAGACAAGATCAAGCTCTGTGATCTTATATTAAGAAATCAAGGATTTCATTAATTTTTTCCCCTAAAGTGTTGCACCCGCACATAAGGTTTTAATTTCAAGCTTTTCTGACTTCAATAATTAATAATAAAAAAAATAATTCATGAAAAATTCTGAATAAATAGTGTTGCACTAGGCCCATATGTCCTTTATATGTCTGCAATATTTTATCCCAAATGGACATCATTTACCTCATATATTGCTGCACCCGCACAAACATATATGTTAAGATGTGCTGAAAATTTGAAAACCCACTTTCACGGAAACTAATTTTATAATCATTTGCACACATTTTCTTTGCATAAACCCTATATATTATGAAATCAGATTCAATTACCTATCTTTTCTCTTTTTACTTCATCTTCAAATAAGTTAGGGAAGTACCCCTAATTGTCACCTAAAATCAGAGTTTTCCATTTATTCTAGTATTATGTGGCATCTAAAGTGTCCTTAAAGGAGTCCATGATTGTGCATCAGCCCAAAACACCATCATACCTTCCATTTCGCAAGATCTGGACTTCCGTTGAGCACTTCGTAGCTCGTAGAGTGTGTTTCTGGTTGTGTTTTCCCAACATCCCTTGTATCCCTACGTACAGAATCTTCTCTGAGAATCATCTCCTCCCTTCAGCCTATTTGCCTCCCCTTTGATGTACCTATTTATCACCACCGCAGAGATGGTTCACTCCCTAGGATGCCCCAACGGTTCCCACAAGTCAAGGAAGAAAATATTGCATCAATTTTGCTGAGGCATGACTCCCTTAGATTCACAAATCAATTCGCACAGTCAGACCCCTACCTCAAGGGCACACTCTCATGGTTTTCTTAGAAAACAATTACTATGTTTAATAATAAAAATAAAGGATCTTTTTCTTTACTCGCCCCTTTATTTTTCACTAAGGGATTCCCCTAAGTTTTTGGCAGATTCCCTCCAGGAATATAATTGAACCAGTTTCTCATCATGCCCACTATCATAGGTATCATCTTTCAAGCTTTAAAAAGAATATGACTTCATATAAGTTATAATATGAGTGTGTATAGAATTAGTCTCGGTGGGTGTGTGTGTCATTGTTTAATTTCTTAAAAGAGGCATGATGAAGATTGTATCTTCCTTTGCCTAATATATATATATATATTTAAGTGGCTATGACCTATAGTATTTTTAGCCCTTAATTCCTTTGTATTAGTTTCCCCTTTTAAACCTTTAAACCTTGATTTGTTATGTCGGCGTGAAGATGACTTCAACTGCCTTCAACATCGCTTAGCCATTATAGGATTAATAATCTAGCCTACAATATCCTGGCTAGGATGAAATTTAGCAAAGTACAAAGCCCTTCTAGGGAGGACCTTCTTTCTAATACCGACCTACTTCGAACGATAAATAATACTAAGCTATCACTTATGGCTCTTTTAGTTATTCACCTTTAGCCCTTGTGGGCTTAGTTGACCTTCGTTAAGTGGCGTCCATGCGCCAGGTTTCCTCAGCTCGTCTTTTAGGTAACTAATTCAAATTGAGTTCGAGTTCTTGTTTCTGGTGGGGCCTTGGCCTTGAGCTCCTCACCAGAAAAATTACACTTTAGCATTCTTACAATTGCAAAGCATTTCACAGTACAACAAGCGGGACATTACATCCTTTCCCCCTAAAAATAACACTGTCCTCGGTGTTCCTATTTTCAGCCAAATATCGTTCTTCTACTTGGTCGTCCTTTCTTGTTTTATTTTAATCCGATCTCTTTCAATATTTCCTACCTCTTCTCAAGTTGCTATTGCTCCAGACCTGCAGTTTTCCTGCACAAGGTTCGGGTTTAACCCAGAATGATTACTTAGTACTTCATGTTCAAGATTGTAATTCCAAATTAAAGAAGATCTATAGATCTTTTTTGTATTGTAGTTTCCTAGTTTTATTGGCATCATAACGCCCAATCATTTTCCATAATGCAATTCATTCATCAATAAACATAATTACTACCCCTTTTGGGGCTTGGCACAACCTTTGGATAGTTATGTCATTACCCGTTAAGCATATAACAGTCTCTAAAAAAAAAGTTCATTTAACACGTTTTTACGTTCGTTATGTTTTCCAAACTCCCTTTGAGTTCCTTTTCTCATTCTTGTGTGGACTTACAATAATTCTGAGGTTACTCTCCTCAGTGACATCAAACAGCGTCCTGTCTTTATAGATGTCAAATTTTTTTTGCCTAGGTCTTTGGCCACACCATATGCCTAACACTAATGTGCTCATGTGGCAATCACTTGCCTAACACCATTGTGCTCCTACAGCATATATGCCTAACACTAGTGTGCTCATGCGGCAATCACTTGCCTAACACCACGGTGCTCTCGCAGCATCCAAGTTTTTTCCTTGTTCGTATTAGTATAACTTTTAACCTTGCTTATTGCAATGCACACTCCTTGGTGCTTGCATAAATTTACTCTTATTGTCCCGATGCATGAATCGAATACACGGTTAGTCAAATCATTTATTGATAAACAATAAGTTCATTAGTTAGTCATTAACATTTCATAAGTTGCAGCGATTTTACCACCGTTTATGTGTCATACCATCCCATGAATCATCCAAAATAACCCCTTCCTCATTCTGAGCAATCAAGTGCAACTTGTATATGTAAGTGGACTTATATACCATAGTGTACGTGGATCATGACCACGGTTATACTCTGCATAAATTTCTACAATGTCAGTATATAAACATCAGAATCCGTAGTTAATCCTTGGTTTATAAAACCTCAAAATTTGGCAATTTATAATAAGTAAAAACATCACCCATTCCTAACGTCATGATTTAAACGAGTGAATATTTTTACTAACCGTCAATACCGGCTGATAGAATTCCTTGCATAACCCTGCACTATTAGTATAACATTTTCAAATACTAATAGAGAATGTACATATTTACTCATATGTCTTGCGATAGTTACGAGTGAAGGGACACTTCAATATTACGTGAGAACAATGAGTGATAAGTTTAGAGAGATAAGAATTTTAAGCAATATCTAGTACTATCTGCCTATTAGTATCCTTTTGAGGAATAGTATAAATATCAACAGCACTCACCTATTGGGTAGGAACCCTCCTTTATAGCCATTCATGCATACACCGGTAAATATTTTTGCATGGACAATGTTCATTGAGGTTAGCAGTAGGCTTAAAATACCATTTTCCTCATTCGACCCACAACAAATATCATAGACAAGTAATAGGTCACAATGATCATGGTAAAGTTTTTAGAGTTCAAGAATGATGATTTGCAGCCATGATGCTTTGCATATCTCATGTCTTTATTCCTGTGCATACTTGTTAAAATAATCAAAGTATGTGCGAGATGTACTTACCCCTTGATAACATCCATCTTGATGTACCAGAAAATTACCTATGCATGACAACATATTTAATTTCGTAATTAAGGTTTTTAAGAGGATACTCATCACCTTGTCTCAAATCGATCGTCTTATCAATCTCTAAATTACCAACATCATGCTTCCTTATTTCAGCAATGGTAACATTCCAGATATTCAATGTGAGCCCTTTTACAGTGGTACCATCCCAGACATTCCTGTCTTCACAAAAATTATCATGAACCTACAATTGATTTGTTAGCACATGTAACATAACCATTAGAGAAGAAACTTCTTTCAAACAAATAAATGAAATTTTTTTTGCCATGTTATAGTTTTGTGAAATAAGACCATTTACCACTTATCTCTAAGCCCTTTCGATTCTAGTTATACCTCATTGAGTTTGATCCATTAATTCACTTATAATTTCCATACTCCTTTTCTTCTACCAAGGGATTTCAATTTCATAAACACGCAATTCAATTTGGACCAAAGTAGTCTAACTTTAGAAGGAGTTCATTGCATTTTCTTTCCAACCATTTCAATTGCTTTCACAAGGCAACCCTAAAATTACCAAGTTCCTTTTTCCAGTAAGATTGCTTGATATTCTATGGAGTCATTAATTTCACCAACAATTAACTGCATTGTAATTAAGTTAACCAATGTCCATTATATGGGAGTCTCTCTAGTAACTACAGTATGTCCTATTAAAATACAACATCATGCATAGATTTATGTATGATATTCCACTCAAATTCTGTTAAGGGACACCATCTTTAGTACTTTTGAAATGCCGAGGGTAGGTTATACGTTAAATGAGGAATTGTTCTCCTTAACATAAATTTAATGGGGTTAAATATATTTGGTCTCTTTTTATACATTTGTTTTAATTGGATCCATTCTCCCCAAATTCAAAACAGACAAGCATAATCTTTTTGGCAGTCCAAACATTTTATTGTAAGGGTCCTACGTAAATACATCTTGTACTTACTAAGACCTTATTTCACTAATGAAATCTGCACTTGAGTTGTATTCAAGAACCATAAAAAGGGTACTTATCTCGCTTATGATGACTCATTCGTTAATTCACTTGCCGCTGTCTTCAATTACTTTATCTGGGAAGAGTTCCATGCTTAGTGCAGACATGAATAAAACTAAAGGAAGTCACTCAAATAAGCATAAGAGACTTCATAAAAGTTGTAGGCCACAACTTGCATTTCACCTCTTTATCACAAATGACTCAAGTGACCAAATCATTATTTACCTTATTACCTTTTTATCTCTATCCCTTCCATACTTAGACTCCCAACTGTACCTTGTGATTTACATTCTGCCCATTTAGGCCCAAGTGTTGTGACTTGGGCTCTGATACCATATGTAGTGTACCTCCTATACCTCAGTGCCATTAGGTGTGAAAATGGTAGAAATTTCACTTCACTGCTACTACAAAGTGAAGCAATCATGTTAGTGTCAGATGAAACATATTCCATTCAATTCGATAAGGTCAAACTGCATGCATGGTAAAACAGTCATTTGACGACTTACATCTATTCTCCTCGGTAGTAAGAAGGATCAGTCATGCAATTTACATTCAATTTACTACAACTTTTATTGTTAACATAAGGTCTTGTGGTCATAATTGCAATCACGCCCTATCTAACTAAGTTTGATCTCAATAAAAAAACTACTTATAGGAGTCTTCCAATTATCTTGTAATGTCTCCACTGTAATTGGCATTAGGTCCTTGATGATGTAGGGAAAAGTAAAACTCTTTATTAAGGAAAAACATGCTAACATTACGACCATGTTACAACGATCTACAAATCTTAAATGTGTTGGTTGTACAAATAAATAATGATGTCTACCCACAAGGTGTAACTATTTACCTTCAATAGTTTCCTATACTCATTTGAACCCCCTTTTATTACTTGATGTGCTTTGTATAAATGCAATTGAAAAATTACCCTCCTCAAGAGTCATGTATGCTCAATTATTCATACAAGATAACGCTGATGTAACTTCAATAACCCAGTGAAGGAAAAGCAGGAAAGATACGAACATAACCTTGCTTTTTATTTTTATTGTGTTCTTTGCAACATCTTAATCCTCCTTAAGTCTTAAACAAGAGCTCTAGAGTTTCTACCAAGGTTTTAAGGCTCATCAGGAGTTCTTTCCAAGTATATACATTTTAACCTTACTTAATTTCACTGGAGAAAGGAAGTAGAGAGGCGAAAGTACATCAATCCATCTCACTGACCAAGGGTATTAAACTCAGAGCGTTGCATGACACTGCTTAAATCTCAAAACATAATTCACACATGATGTGTACCAACATGTACAATTCAAGCATTTGTAAAGAATATGAAAATGATCACTAAGACATAATCAATCATTCCTTTGACATCTTGGCTGAAGGCACATGACTATCATTAATGGAAAACTTGTACAATTCAACACCAATGTAAAATATCAGACCAAAACAATAATAAAAAGTGCAAGCATAGGAAACACATGATAAAGGCACCCATATACGTGGTTCACCCCAATCTTGGGGTTACGTCCACCAAAATCTTTTGTCTTCTTTATTATACACAACCATCAAGGGAAAGTAATACAACACACATCACGATGATGTGTCATCCTTCTCCTCTTCTCACGCTATTCTCAGGAACTGAGAGAGAGATCCTTTACATTAAAAGAAAACATATATTACTGAGGGTATTTTTAATAAGAATGCCCCCTTTTAAAAATATCATTGTTCGCATGTACAAACACAACCCTCTGTAAATCCACCTAACCCAAGCTTCCTATTGAAATTCACTCAAGCAGTTCCTTTTGTCAAACTTATACTTAAAATCTTTTAACATGATATTTACAAAAAAATGTTTTGTCCAAAGGCAAGTTCGGTATATTCTCATTTAGTCTTATACCGAGAGGGTGTCTTATCCTTCCTCTCATACTGGAAGACATTTTTCAACTACAACCCTGGATGAGGAATGGAAAACCACCATTTTTATAACCGGTCATCATTCCTACGCAGGAAAAAAGAATAACAAGGTTGCGACCTTGTTCCCTCGGGTTCACTACAACTTAGGCATAGGAGACAAATCAGAGGTTACAAATGAAACATGCAGATCTTTCAACCAAAAAGTGCATAGAATTAGAGAACTCACCAATCGTAACTTAGTTCGACATCGAAAACACACCATCCAGGAATAGTTTTTCTTTAGCGGATTCTGTTGGAAAAATGTAACTACTCGCAGATCTCTACTTGGCTTCCAACCGACTCTATCAGAGTCTGGATAAGCCACGATCTTGTCTGTGAGCCTGACAAGAAGGAAAAGTCCACAAGTAGGCAACTTAATTCAGTCGAATTTATTTCAGAAGCTAAGTTGTTAGGTAGATAGTTATTGCAGTGTTTAATGGAAAGTAAGTTGGCAAGTAAGTTGGCCTATGCTGAAGCAATTTTTAGATTGCCTATAAATAGAAGATGCACATTGTAAATCAGTTAGAGACAGACGCACAGGAACACAGACATTAGACAGCAGAGGAACTCCGGGTGAGAAAGAGAAGTCGAAGCTCAAGCTTCTCTGCATGTGATTTAGTCGGAGAGCTGAAGCTCTGTGGACCGACGAGTTTGTAACAGACAAGTTTGTATTACTTTGTAATTCTGCATAGTTAATATATGAAATAGTTTGTGGTTGAATTCATGATTATTTGGCTGCACATATTTCTAGATTTACTTCTGTAAATGTCGTTTACAATTACTGATAAGTAAAAGAACAAGAACCCATAAAAATCTCACCGCGTGAAAGTTCAAGTTTTACGGCACTTTGGTCAACTCAAATCCTCCTACATATTCGGGCATATGTATTTCATAAGTTATTTGGATTTGTAAAAGTGGGTAGTTTACTTCATATTACTCACAGGTAAAAACAATTGTAATTTCTTGAGTCCTTAGACTAAGAAACATATTCTGCACAAACTTGGTCGAAGCTCCCAACCTGGTCGAAGGTCGAAGCTACTAAGTTTGTGTCAGAGTTATCAACTTGGTCGCAGCTACCAACTTGGTCATAGCTATTGATTTGTGTCGAATCTCCCAAACTTGGTCAAAGGTCGAAGCTTCCAAATTTGGTCGAAGTAAAAAGGTGGTCGCAGTAAAAATCCCGTCGGAGTGAAAAGTGAAATTATTTTTAAATATTGACTGAGCCCTAAACCCAAGTTTAGTCGGCTCGATTTTGGCTATCTGGTATCAGAGCGAGGTTTATACCAGCACAAGATTTTAGGAAAGAAATATTGTCTTAAAAGGTGGAAATTAATTTTCTAACGAAAGTTAATTAAAAATTAAAAATGGCTTCCACTTCTAGTTCATTGCAACCTCCAAGTTTTACAGGAAATAATTATGAATATTGGTCTTTAACAATGAAGGCTTTATTCAGAGGACAATATGTCTGGGAGATAGTTCAGCATGGTTATGCAGAACCAGCAGACATGGCTGCATATAACAATCTCACACAGTCTGAGAAAGATGTCTTGAGAGAACAGAGGAAGAAAGATGGAAAAGATCTGTTCTTCATACATCAAGCTATGCATGAGAGCATACTCCCAATAATAGCAGCATCAATTAATGCCAAGGAAGCATGGGATACATTGGAGATTGCCTATCAAGGTTTGCGTAAAGTAAAGACATCCAAGCTACACATTCTGAGAAAAGACTTTGAATCTATGTCCATGAAAGATTTAGAGAATGTAGACACATTCTACACCAGAGTTGTTGGGTTGATAAACCAACTGAAATCTCATGGAGAACCCATATCAGACCAAAGGGTTGTTGAAAAAATTCTTAGAAGTCTTCCCCCAAGATTTGAAAATTTGGTTGTGACCTTAGAGGAACACACAAATATGTCAACATTTACCATTAATGAGCTGCAAGCTTCACTCATCAATCATGAACACAGAATCAGCAGATCACAAACATCATTGGAAGGTACATTTGCAGCAAAGTCATCCATAAGTCGTGGTAGAGGCAGGGGGAGAAACAACTTCAGAGGCAGAGGAAGAAGTTCTTCAAGAGGAGGACAAGGCAGAAGTCCTGCAAATGTCGGTGGCAGAGGAGATAATCAGAACCCAAGTCAGCCAAGTGGTCAGAGGTTTGATAAATCAAAAATTCAATGTCATTACTATAAGAAGTTTGGTCATTATGCATATGAATGTAGGAAGAAACAATATGATCAAGGAAGACAAAGCCCAAGTCAATCAACCAGCGCCAACACTTCGATAGGTGTAATGTTAATAGCCTCGACATCTCCACTTGAATGCAATGCTGCTCAAGAAAGTCCACATGACATATGGTACTTAGACTCAGGATGTAGCAACCACATGACTGGTGATTTAAATATGTTTTCCAGTCTAGATACTTCAATTAAAACTGATGTTACACTTGGAAACAATGTCCAAATTACTATCTTAGGAAAAGGAACTATTGATATTCTAACCAAATAGGGGGAGAGTAAGTATATCCCTAATATATATCATGTCGAAGGTCTGAAACATAATCTGTTAAGAATTGGGCAGTTGTTACAAAAGGGCTATAGAGTCTACATGGAAGATGAACACTGTGTGATCAAAGACAAGCGTCGAAGCGACCAGCTGATAGCAAAAGTGCCAATGACAAGCAACCGCTTGTTTCCATTGAGGATAGTTCCCAACATAAAAGGGAAGACAAAGACAGGAGCTGCATTCAAGGCAGAAAGTGAAGAAATAGTCGAGCTCCTCGACAAGAGAGAAAATTGCAGCGCTGATTTGCAAGCTGCATTTCAGACAGAAGTTCAGGATGAATCCTGGTTGTGGCATTTCAGATTTGGACATCTGAATTTTGGTGGGCTGAAGATACTACACAAAAAAAATATGGTGAAGGGATTACCATTGATTGACAGACTAGAGACGGTTTGTGAAGGCTGCATTTTTGGTAAGTAGCACAGAGAGATATTTCCAGTCGGAAATTCCTATAGAGCACGCACACCACTTGAAATTGTGCACTCTGACATTTGTGGTCCAATGCAGACATCATCCATTGGTGACTGGAAGTATTTTCTAACATTTATTGATGACTACTCAAGAAAGACATGGGTATATTTCTTGAAACACAAATCTGATGCATTTAGTTATTTCCAGCAGTTCAAGGCACTCGTGGAGAACCAGAGTGGACATCGCATCAAGATTTTAAGGACCGACAGAGGAGGTGAATATGTTTCGAATGAATTTCTGAATTTTTGCAAGACCCATGGCATACAGAAACAATTCACTGCACAGTATACACCTCAAAAAAACGGTATTGCCAAAAGAAAGAACAGAACCATCATGGAGATGACGCGTAGCATGTTGGTAGCTAAGCATTTGCCAAACGAGTATTGGGGTGAAGCTGTCGCAACTGCTGTATACATTATGAACCGATGTCCGACAAAGAGTGTGAAAAACAAAGTTCCCCAAGAAGCATGGACAGGTATGAATCATAGTGTCTCACATTTAAAAGTTTTTGGTTGTGTCGCATATGCTCATATTCCAGATGAGCTGAGAAGAAAGCTAGACAAGAAGGGACAGAAATGTATTTTTGTAGGCTATTCAGAAGACACAAAAGCATACAAGTTGTATGACCCGGTCACAAGGAAAGTGATAATCAGTCGGGATGTTCAATTTGTCAAGAATGAATCATGGGATGGAACCATCGACACAAATGTCAAAATTGTGTCGAACATCGACAATGATGATATGGAAGAGGAAGTGGTTCAAATACCACATGTAAGTCAACCGGTCACAGCACCATCGACTCCCATGACACCAAGACATGGTTCATCACAAGGACCATCGACACAAGTAGCAGCTCAAGCTACACCGACAAGTACACCAAGAGGACAGCAGACTCCATCAAGCATTTCGTTGAGGTCAACATCGACAGAACCGATGGAGACAAAAAGTCTGCGAGAGATATATGAAGCCGGTACACCTAATTCATTCTCTCTGTTTGCATTATTTTCCCCTATATATGATCCACTAACATTTGAAGAAGTTGTTGAAGAAAAAGTATGGGCACAAGCCATGGATGAAGAAATAGAATGCATTGAAAAAAACCAGACATGGGAACTAGTCGATGTACCAACAGACAAAGATGTAATCAGTGTCAAATGGATTTATAAGACAAAGCAAGATGCTGATGGGAATGTGAAAAAGAACAAGGCAAGAATGGTAGCAAGAGGGTTCACACAGCAACCTGGTATTGACTTCAATGAAACGTTCACACCTGTTGCACGCATGGATACAGTCAGAACAGTTTTGGCCATTGCTGCACAAAACAAATGGCATGTTCATCAAATGGATGTCAAGTCGGCATTCTTAAATGGCTATCTAGAAGAAGAAGTATATGTGGAACAACCACAAGGGTATGAAGTTCCAGGTCATGAGCACAAAGTGTACAAGATGAAAAAGGCATTATATGGTTTGAAGCAAGCTCCTAGAGCTTGGTACAGTTGGATTGATTCCTATCTCATTGAAAATGGATTTCACATAAGTGAAAGTGAACCAACTTTGTATACCAAAGTCGATGAGCAAGGTAAGATGTTAATTGTCTGCATGTATGTAGATGATTTAATATTTACTGGTGATTATGGCATAGCAGATTTTAAAACAGTCATGGAAAGTGAATTTGAAATGACTGATCTGGGGCTTATGAAATTTTTTCTGGGCATTGAAGTTCAGTAGTCTGAAAGTGGTATCTTTATATCACAGTCTAAGTATGCAAGTGAAGTTTTAAAAAGGTTTAACATGTCTAACTGTAAGACAGCCCCAACACCAATGATAACAGGTTTAAAATTGAGCAAGGATGATGAAGGATCCACTGTAGATCCTACGATGTTCAAGAGGCTTGTTGGCAGCCTTATGTATTTGACAGCAACAAGACCAGACATTATGTATGGTGTAAGTCTGATCTCAAGGTTCATGGAGTCACCAAAAGACTCACATTGGCAAGCAGGTTAAAGAATTCTGAGGTATGTAAGTGGCACAAAAGACCTTGGTATTATGTATTCAACTTCAGAAAATTTTAAACTCATTGGTTACATTGACAGTGATAATGGAGGCAGCATAGATGACAGGAAAAGCACATCTCGATACACATTTCATTTTGGTACAGTTGTTGTTTAATGGGCTTCAAAGAAATAGTCCATAGTAACTCTATCTTCAGCTGAAGCAGAGTATGTCGCAGCAACAAGTGCTGCATGTTAAGCTGTCTAGATGAGGAGAGTCTTAAAAGACTTGTCACAGAACCATCAAGAACCGACAACAATTTTCTGTGACAACAATTCAGCCATAGCATTATCAAAGAATCATGTGTTTCACAAGAGAACCAAGGACATCGACACAAGGTTTCATTTTATAAGAGAGTTGGTGAACGACAAGGAAATTTGTTTGGAATTTTACAGGTCTGAAGACCAACTTGCCGACATCTTTACAAAGCCATTGGAAAAGGACACATTCGAGTATCTGCACAGTTATCTTGGAATGAGAAGTTCTCCACAGTGAACTCTGTCATAAACAGAGCATGTCTAAGCTCTGAACCATTTTGTAAGTTTTGTTTTAAAAATCCCCATCTGCTTGTAATTAAGGGGGAGTGTTGGAAAAATGTAATTACTCGTAGATCTCTACTTGGCTTCCAACCAACTCTATCAGAGTCTAGATAAGCCACGATCTTGTCTATCAGTCTGACAAGAAGGAAAAGTCCACAAGTAGGCAACTTAATTCAGTCGAATTTATTTTAGAAGCTAAGTTATTAGGTAGATATTTATTGCAGTGTTTAATGGAAAGTAAGTCGGCAAGTAAGTCGGCCTATGCTAAAGCAATTTTCAGATTGCCTATAAATAGAAGATGCACATTGTAAATCAGTTAGAGACAGACGCATAGGAGCACAGACATTAGACAGCAGAGGAACTCCGGGTGAGAAAGAGAAGTCGAAGCTCAAGCTTCTGTGCATGTGATTTAGTCGAAGAGTTGAAGCTCTGTGGACCGACGAGTTTGTAACAGACACGTTTGTATTACTTTGTAATTCCGCATAGTTAATATATGAAATAGTTTGTGGTTGAATTCATGATTATTTGGCCGCACATATTTCCAGATTTACTTCTGTAAATGTCATTTACAATTACTGATAAGTAAAAGAACAAGAACCCATAAAAATCTCACCGCATGAAAGTTCAAGTTTTACGGCACTTTGGTCGACTCAAATCCTCCTACATATTCGGGCTTATGTATTTCATAAGTTATTTGGATTTGTAAAAGTGGGTAGTTTACTTCATATTACTCACAGGTAAAAACATTTGTAATTTCTTGAGTCCTTAGACTAAGAAACATATTCTGCACAAACTTGGTCGAAGCTCCCAACCTGGTCGAAGGTCGAAGCTACTAAGTTTGTGTCGGAGTTACCAACTTGGTCGCAGCTACCAAATTGGTCGCAGCTATTGATTTGTGTCGAAGCTCCCAAACTTGGTCGAAGGTCAAAGCCTCCAAATTTGGTCAAAGTAAAAAGGTGGTCGCAGTAAAAATCCTGTCAGAGTGAAAAGTGAAATTATTTCTCGCTATGTCCCTCTCTCTCACTCCCTCCCCATCTCTCTCTCTCTCTATGTCCCTCTCTCTCCTTCCTTCCTCATATTTCTCGCTCTCTCTCTC
>LPNX010413424.1:13733-37371 GCA_001517045.1 Pseudotsuga menziesii
TTCACTGATCGATGGATCCTCTCAATTGTTCAACCTCAACACATGTATTCACACTTGCTAGTTTGCACTCTAGTACCTTGATTCCCATTTTCATTATCGGTGGGTGATCTCGCGTCTATTAACGGTATACATCAATGACCGGTAATTAGACGATGGACTACTATGTTCGACCTTGACACCTCTATTCACATAGTAGGACATGTACTCATAGCGGTTTGTGTAGAAGACCTTCCAGATTGGTGGCATCTCTTATATGCTACCTCCTTGATCATGCCAGTGATCATGAGATTTTAGCTCTCGTGACTTGATTCCAGTATATGTCAGATATTTCCA
This sequence comes from Pseudotsuga menziesii, assembly GCA_001517045.1. Classification (NCBI taxonomy): domain Eukaryota; kingdom Viridiplantae; phylum Streptophyta; class Pinopsida; order Pinales; family Pinaceae; genus Pseudotsuga; species Pseudotsuga menziesii. The sequence continues at coordinate 14,067 of LPNX010413424.1, forward strand.
GCCATTATGGAGATATTGATCCATTATATATCTTCAGCCATTATGGAGATCATGGTCCTTTGTATATATTCATCATGGCGATTCTGATCTATGTGTATTGTAGGTGGCGATGACCACTTATGTGATATTTTGTATCATGCCTATTCATGGCCATTGTACTCTTATGTATCCAGGACTGCTATATGTATTTGCAGTTATATGCAGAGTTGTATCATTGTACTGTGCTGATTGGGTGGTTGGTCTTCCATTTGGGATCCTTCATCACTCCACTTTTGGGATGGACTTATAATGTATTTCGGCCATCGTATGACCCCTTTGACCTCACACATTAGGGGGCATCTGTTATAGCTGATTTTACCACACTAGGTGAATCACACTTGTATGGCCTTCCCCTATCCCTCTGCAGAATCCTTAGACCCCTTAGACCATTTTTTTTCTTTGATGTTTCCTTGACCATCTTTAAAAACATGTGAAAATTAATACACACGACTTTTAAACCCTTAATCGTGTATATACGTGGGTTTGACCCCTAAAACCGTGTACATTGGGATGTGTGCATAATCCAAATCCTTTTGGAGTTTTCCTTGACATGGATCTGACTCACTTGACTCCTAGCCTTCCCTATGTCTTGAGATCGCTCAAATTCGACCTTTCATTACCCCTTTGAAAAGCTATATAAGGAACTCTTTGGTACATTGAAGGCATATGAGAGAATTGAGAGCAAAGAAACTATAGTCCATTGTTGCCAGAACTTGTGCTTGAGTCTGCATCCCTTTGTCCCCTGGAGCACTTTTGTGTTATTCCCAAGCTTTCCTTTTTCTTGTGAGCTTGCTATCGAGAGATGGAGGATTGAGGTGGTGGAGGCCCAAGTGGGGGATTCAGTTTCTCCTATTTGCAAACATGCTGACAGAGGTTGTATCCATTGTAATCTCTAATTTTATATTAATAGAAATATATTTTCCTGTCCAATAATGTATGTTTGAATGAATATTTTATCCATGGATGATTTCAAATGCTTGTACATTGTTGATTATATATGCTAGAATAGATCTAACACCCATATATATAGTATGCTTGTCTTGTTTACTTGTTGTTGAGGAAGTGATTTATCAATTCAAGCTGAAGTTGGAAAGTTCAACAGGGATCTACTTCAACCGTCTGGAATAAGGTACGAGGTCTGATCCTTTAGTGTTAGATATTTAATTTCTATTGCATATTGGAAATGATTGATTTTTGGAGTCAAGCTATTTGTTGTGGTACCCCAAGCCATAGGAATTTCTCTCCATAACAATATTGAGGTTGTACCTCATGAGAATCTAGATCCAAATCCAACTCCCATTCCAAATCAGTGGGTAAGACTAAATGGGCCCAAAATCTCATCTAAGCAGCTAGGAATGGTGGTGCGAATCCAGATGACAGAAGAAGAACACGGTCACAGTATCAGAATGAACATGTTTCACTCTCTCTCATAGCTTCGCTATATATAGAGTGGTGCAACAAACTTCTACAAAAATTTTACTTGATGATAGTGAATGATCAATAATTAGGCCCACCAAAGAAAAAAATTAATCATTCCATTCCTCCTCCAGAAACAAATGCAACATTAATTAGATCGGAAGAAAATTGTGAGGTTCACATGCATAGTCCTGGGATGCTGATGCACATAAGAACCAAAATACTGCATTGTTGTTGCACAGTGCTGCAGATTGCAACAAATTTTTACAAGTTTTTTTCTCAAAGAGAAATTTTTTCTCTTGAGTATAGCTTGTTTCCTGATTCCTGCTTATTTTGAGGGGGGTTTCCCATAAGGTTTTCTCCATTTTCCTTAGTTTAATAAGAAATATTTTATGTCATTTTAGATTGTATGGGTTACTTTTGGCCTAGTTTCCAGGGTCCAAGTTGTCCAAATTTAGGATTAAGGGGGGGTGTTAGGATTAATTAATCCTCCTTTGTTTAATATAGTATATTTTGTCTATTTTCCTAACTTAGGGGGTCATTATTATTGCACTAGAGTGTGGGGGAAACACATAGAGGTTATCTTCCACTTATTGCATGTGCATGCATGATTTTATGTGCCTTTGAGACTAATCCCTACATTATAGGAGCCCACTCTGAGTGCCACCAGTAGCCTCCATCAGTTGGTCATGGTTGGTAAGCAGTTATGCTGAGGTAACCTCCAGTTACAATAAGTTAGATCACTTTCAGTTACCCTAGCACCATTTTTGCATGTATGAAGGGAGAGTGGCACCTTTTTCCCACCTATCTCATTAGTTAACTAATTGTAGATTGATTTAGACATCTGGATTTAGACTAATGAGTTCCAACAATTATTTAGACACACTGAGTTAGTTATTCAGTCAGCTTGAGCTAGTAGATTCGAATCCTATCCCCATGATTCAAATTCTATTTATTGTATAATCATTGTATTATTGATTAATGAATAAATATTAATATTGTGATTATCTGAGCAATTCTTGTCCGATTTATCTGAAATTTGTGCATGAATTTCCTGTTCAGTGTGCATTCTCTTTGATTATTCCACTGCATAATTCCCTTCCTACAACTTTCATATTTTCCTATCGATAAATGGTTCACAAATTTAATATACCTTACCAAGCCTCTCCTTAGCATGGAATTAAATTGTTCACTACTTTTGAACCTTCTTGAACACTCTTTGATTTATGGATGTTGCACTTAATTCTCACTTACCGATAACTTCTACATTTCCTCTTTATTCCAACCTAAACTAGACTTATTAAGGTTATTTTCCATGATCAAGAACATCACTTATTCTTTAATACAACTCTCCTAGATGTAATTCATAGTTATAGTAAATTTCCCCACAACCTTTACTTCCAAATAAGAAATGTTCTATCAATAATTAACCGAAAACATGAGATATGAAACCAAATTTACTTACCCCACTTCATTGTTTCAATTCTTTCACTCCTTCTAGCACCTCCACTATGCCATTGTCTGCAATTTCTCCTATTGCAAATTTCACTGTTTTTTAATTCCTTATAACAAGCTTCTACTTTTCCCCCAAAGTAGAAAAATATTTTCTCAATAGATTTATAGGAGACCTATGTATTCTTCATTCCAAAGGAAAACTTTCTTTTACAAATTCCCTTATCTTTGTGACTAAATCACTTTGTCTTCAACCTGCATTTATAATTTTCTGGAATTTGTCTTCTACAACTACTTGAATAAGTAGTAATGAACCACCTTTTGCCACTTTTATTTTCAAGGGCACACTTTCTTTGAATTTCTTCTCCAAGAGAAATCTTTCTAATTCCAAAGAGCGTAATCTGTAATCATTAACTCTTTTGATCAAATCAAACTGAAAACGGAGAAATCATTTTACCTATCATAATTCATTAAATCCAAATTGTTGCAAACTCCAACATCGCCACTCTCATTGAACTCTTCCAGAGAGTATATATTCTTTGTATCTCTTTTTTAACTCCAAAGAGCATTATTGCGCTCTAATACCACATGATGCAGGCCTAAAACCATAATCCTGCTCTATCCAGGGTTCTCCTTTGGTTAGTATAAAACACATTCTTGTGATTATAGGAAATTCAAACACACCACATGATTATGTATTAGCTACAAGAAATGTAATATTAGAACTCTAAAAAACTAATAACAAACCCAATAGGGAGAAATCTATTGAGTCTTTTAAAGAAACACTTACAACTTTAATGTCCTTCCTAAAAAAACTTGACCAATACTCAAATGTGCATTTTTCTTCTATACTCAGGTTTCATCTTGTTATAGCACTAATCCACCTTAGTACCATGATCATACACCTAGCATACATTTTCATTATCTTTCATGCTATGTCATATGGTCCAAAATTAGGCTATGTCGATCAAACTTGGTCTATTAGGTGTTTTGGACTCTTAACTTCTTTGAGGAGATCCACTTTGATGATTCAGGTTTCCCATGTGCCCTCATTAATTATAGTTCATACCATGGTGCGCTCCCCATCCATTAAATCAGGGAAATTGTTTTACCATAGACACCAGTGCATGTATTTGGTAGTTTTTGGCTCTCCTTGAGCATTTATTGCTTCCTAGAGCCACTCCCACTCACCCATGTTCTCACCCATACCTATCCTTCCCTAATTTATGTCTTAACATGCTCCATCCACATTCACACAGCCATTCATTACCGTTTCATAAGGTTTGGGAGCTCATTGGTCAACCTAGGGGGGTTTAGAGGGAAAATCCTAGCCTAACACATGTATGCATCCACATGGCCTCCAAAGGATAACGATTTATCCCTAATGTAATATAAACCTGATCTAGACATATTTACATGTTGGAAAGTCATAATAAACTCAGTTATTGACTACATTTGTATGTGTTAATTTCACTCTTTCTATTGTTTTTTGTGTATAATTGTGTGTAATGTTGAGTTTTGAGAATATCCTTGGCTCTTATATCCTATTTTGAATCAATTATCACATGGTATCAAATATATTTTTGAGATACAAATAAAAAACCAAGCGTTTGAATTGTTGTTTAGGGAATTTTCCAGAAAAATTTAAGTGTTTGCATTGTGGGTGTTAGTATTATTAATCCTCCCTTGGTCAAATGTATATTATATTAATTATTGCCTAACTTAGGAACCTTAAATTAATTAATTGGGTCCACTAGTATCATTGGGTCCACTTGGCCCAATGGGGACACATGTACCGGTCACTGGACTGTGGGGAACACTTCTAGAGGTTAACTACCACTTACTGTATGTCCATGAATTAGTTTGGGCACCTCCTAGACAAATCCCTACATTTTAGGAGCCATTGGGATTCCCGACACCAACCTACTTCAGTCATTTGGTGTTAGTACTATTTAGTCTTAGTTATCCCCCAGTTATATTTAGTTACTTCATAGTCAGTTAGGCTAGCGCTACCAATGCATGGATAATGCATGGTTGCATGCGGAGGAGTGATTTTCCTACCTACCACACTCAATTGCACTGAGTTAACTAGTTTTCAGTGGTTGTTGGAGTTATTGGTCATCAGGGATTTTTCTATTTAGACTTTGATATTGATTGGGAGACCTTGATTTAGAGATTCAGTTAGATACAGTCATATCCACTTGGAGGATTCAAATTCATATTCCATGCATTCGAATTCTACCTATGTAAACTATTGTAACACTGGACATTATTATGATGAATATACTATAAATTCCTGAGCAATACTTGTTTGTTTCCTAGTGGTTTGTTTTGCTTAGTTTGTATTTTCATTCTCCATTCAATTGCTGCAAACATTATTAGAACTCTATGCTTGAAGATCTAAATGGAATTCAAATTCTAATATGGTATCAGATCCTTCTCAGGCAGGTTTCATGCTTATTTCTCCCCATCGAACATCAGAAGCAGCTGGGTTTCCATAGAAGTCCCCTATGAAAATTTGCTAGCTATGGATTTATTCAGAGTAGCGGAGAGGGCGCGACGGACCCAAAAAATAGGTGCTACGTAGCTTGTGAGAAGTATTTGCAGTCTTCTAGCTGGACTAATTATGATTTCTCAAACTCCTGGACCATGGATCCTCACAAATTCCAATTACCTTGATTGGAGGATTGATATGCAACTGGCCTTGCGCAAGCATGGCTGCCACAGGATAATACATGCATGGGAGGCTGACCCTCATCAGCCGGTAGAGCATAAAAATTTCCTAAACCGTTGTGATGAAGCATTCAAGTACTTATGTACTTATATTTATAGAGATCTCCTCTTCCATCTAGAAGGATTGAGGACTCCCAGAGAATACTGGGAGAAGCTTGATAGCTTGTTTAACAAACAAGATGAGCTTCGGGGACACATTCTGGAGAATGAGTTGGTATCTTTACATCCCAACAGTTTCGAGAATATTGAGCAATTATTCTCTAAATTCAAGTCTCTAGTGCTCTAATGCAGACAGTGTGGGATAGAGCGGAAGGATGAGCATAATTCCCTTTCCATACTAAACAAACTAGGCCTTGAGTACTTTGTATATGTCTCTATGTTTCATTCCAAGAGGGAAAGATTTCCTGATTGGAAACTTCCTTCTTTATATTATTTTTCTGAGTCCTTGATCAAGGAACAAGACATTTTTATTTGAATGGGAGTCATCCAGACCTCCAAATATCAAGCTCTCTTGGTTATTGACTCTTCCAAAGTGCAAGCAAAGGGGAAATCAAAGAATAAGGAGCCAAAGGCAGCTGATTCGAAGCCTAAACAAAATCAACAAGCTTCTGAAGGGGCCTCCAGATTGAAGAAGAAGAATTTTGAAAAGAAGTTATGTCCTTATTGTGAAAAGGGATACCATCTTGAAGAACATTGTATGAGGAAGAAACTTGATGAGATGTCCGCCCTTCTCAAGCAGCACAACATTGCTCCTCCAAGAGAAAATAAGCCTAATGAAGAAGCACCGACAGAAGATACCGAAAGGTGTCATGATTTGAAAGAAACTCTCTCTCCATCCTCTGGATCCTCCAACCACATGGTTTCCTCCAAATAATCCTTCTCTTCTCTTTCACTATCAAAGGGGCCTAACATTCACATGGGATATGATTCCCAGATTCCAGTAGAAGGAAGGGGATCAGTCAGAGCGAAGCATAGTGAGTTCAATAATCTCTTACATGTGCCATCCCTTGCTTCTAACCTGCTATGTATTTACCATATGACTCATACAGGCTCTCCCAAGAGGGTCACATTTGATTCAGACTCAGTTGAGATCACATAAAAAGCCACTAGAAATGTTGTAGAAAAAGGTATTGCAAATCACTCTACCAAAGCTTATGAGTTTTCACATTTCTTACCTATTTCTCCTCCTATGGATTTATTGTCTCATGCTAACAACACCAGAAAAATTTGGCATGAGAGATTTGGCCATCTCAATTTCAAATATCTGAAGCAACTCCATAATGATAACATGGTTGAAGATTTTCCCTCCATCCAAACTTCCAATGGAGTATGTGTTGGGTGCTTGGTAGGTAAGCATCTGGAAAAAAGTATGATGTTTGGAAGGCACATAGAGCTGTCTCTACACTTGATTTGACACACAATGATGTAGTTGGACCTATGCCCACAAACTCCATTAATGGTTGCAGGTATTTTCTAACCTTTATTGATGATTGTTCTAGGTATTTCTGAATCTACATCATGAAACTAAAATCAGAATTTTTTGAAACCTTTAAAAGTTTTAAAGCTATGGTTGAGAACAATTTCAATAAGAAGATCAAGTCAATAAGATCCAATGGAGGAGGAGAATATGTCAAAATATATTTCTATAATTTCTGTGAATCAGAGGGGATTTGAATGGAACACTGAGTTCCATACACACCACAACAAAATGGTGTGGCTGAGAGGAAGAACAAATAACTGAAAGAGATGACAACATGCCTTCTCCATGGAAAGCATCTACCTCCTTCTCTTTGGGCTGAAGTAGTAAAATGTGCTTTTTATTTGCAAAATAGGGTGCCCCACAAGTCAATGGTTGGGGAGACTCCATTCGAAGCATTGCATGGGTATAAGCCCAATGTCTCACATCTGAGAGTTTTTGGCTCCAAATCTTGGGCCAAAATACCACTTGACAAGAGGAAGGCCTTCCAAGCCCAAAGTAGTGAATGCATTCTACTGGGATATGTAAAAGATGCAAAAGATTACAAACTGATGGAGGTTGGTACCAGAAGATGCTTCATTGAAAGAAGTGTCCAGTTCGAAAGATCAACTACATGATACTCCTCCAGCAGCACGGGAAGGTATAACTATTTCTCCACCTATTTTTGATGATGATGATGTGGTACAGGTTTTAGATTCAGATGAAGAAGATCACATACAACATGATCCTGTTATTGAGACTGAATCTCAAGAGATTCTAGGTCTAGATCCAGTACCCATTCCTAATCATAAGCCTAAACCTAGATAGGCTCAAAATATTCTTGATGCAGTTGGAAGTGTGTTGGAGTTCCAGAAGACAGAAGAAGAACAAGGTCCTAGTATCAGAATGAGCATGTTCCACTATCCCTCACAGATTCGCTCTCTACAAAATGGTGTAGCAAAGTTCCAGGTCGGTGCTACTTGATGATGGTGAATGATTAGCTACATGGCCCACAAAATTAGATATTTGATCATTCCCTACCTTCACCATCCAATAGAAACAAACAGAGTCATCAGCTCAGAAGTACATTGAGAGGTCCACTGATGGACCATGTTGTCGCATAGAGCTGCAATTTTGTTTCCCATGAGGTTTCCCCTTTTTTCCTTAGTTGTATTAAGCAACACATTTTATTATCTTCTAGATTGTATTTGGGTGACCTATGGTCTTGTTACCAGGGCCCACAATTGTCCAAGTTTGGATTCGGGGGGGAGGGGGGGGGGGGTAATCCTCCCTTGGTAAAATGTCTATTAGATTAATTATTGCCTAACTTAGGAACCTTAAATTAATTAATTGGGTCCACTTGGCCAAATGGGTCCACATGTACCAGTCACTGGAGTGTGGGGAACACTGCTAGAGGTTAAATTCCACTTACTGCATGCACATGCATCAGTTTGGGCGCCTCCTAGCCCAATCCCTACATTTTAGGAGCCACTGGGAGTCCCGAAACCAACCTACTTATGTCAGTTGGTGTTAGTGCTAGGTAGTCTTAGTTATCCCCCAGTTACATTTAGTTAATTCATAGTCAGTTAGGCTAGCGCTACCAATGCATGGATAATGCATGGTTGCATGGGGAGGAGCGCTTTTCCTACCTACCACACTCAGTTGCACTGAGTTAACTAGCTGTCAATGGTTGTTGGAGTTATTGGTCATCAGGGATTTGTCTATTTGGACTCTGATATTGATTGGGAGACCTTGAGTTAGAGATTCAGTTAGATATAGTCATATCCACTTGGAGGATTCGAATTCATATCCCATGCATTCGAATTCTACCTATGTAAACTATTGTAACACCAGATATTATTATGATGAATATACTATAAATTCATGAGAAATACTTGTCCGTTTCCTGTGTGGTTTGTTTTTCTTAGTTTGTATTTTCATTCTCCATTCAATTGCTGCAAACATTATTAGAACTCTCTACTTGAAGATCTAAATGGAATTCAAACTCTAATAGAGGGTACAATCAGTGTTTCTGTCACTTAGCATGCAAGCAAAAATGGAGAAGACTCATGTGTTACTTACTCCATTCAACTATTTTGAATGGAATTCCAAAATGGTGATCCAGCTGAGGTCGAAAGACCTGTTCAGAGTCACCATGGAGACTGAGACTGAACCAAACTCTATTGTAAATAAATCAAAGTACTTCAACAGAATTTGTGAGGAATTTGGGATGCTTTGTCTCAGCATTTTGAGAGACCTAATATTCCATGTAGACACTCTAAAAACAACCAATTAACTATGGCTCAAGCTCGAGTCATTGTTTAGGAATACTAATAAGATGAGAGGCCACCATCTCAAAAATGAGTTGATCTCATTGATCCCAACTCACTTTGAGACGATCCAAAACTTCTTCACCAAGTTCAAATCATTGTTTCTTTAGATGAAACAATGTGGCATTGAAAATAAAGATGAGAAACTGATATTTTCCATACTTCCAAATCTAGGGCCAGAGTATTCAGTGTTTGTGTCAACATTCTACTCTAGCAAGTTCATTACTCGAAATTGGAGGATGCCATCACTAGAAGAATTCATGGAGTCACTGACTCAAGAGCAAGAAAAGATGGTGAAAATGGGTACCATCAAATCTAGTAAGGATCAAGCCCTTGTTGCAAGAGTTTCTAATCTAGCCAAAGGAAATAAGAAAGCCATATATTCGAAGCATCAAGAGAACAAGAAGCAGGACAAGCCCAAATATTCAAATGGGGTTTCGAATCCTAGCAAGGACAAGGAAAAGGACAAGCAAGAGAAGAAAAAAATGCACTTATTGTCACAAGGGGTGGAATCCAAAGAGTTATTGCATGAAAAATACCATTGATGGTGCAACTACTTTAGAAGAATAACATCCCACTGCCAGAAGGCACAAGGAATAAAGAGGGAGGTTCAAGCTCAGACAACAAAGAAAGATGCCATGATTTGGTTGAAGGTTCTTCAAGCTCTTCTTCCTTCATCATAGATTGAAGTGCCTCCGAGAATATGTCCTCCATTCATGATCCCTTCTCGGCCCTGCATCCTTACAGTGGTCCATCCATTCTTATGGGTGATTATTCGGAAATCCAAGCCAAAGGGATTGGAAGGATTGATCTTGAAGATGGGTACTTCAATAATGTGTTATTTGTGCCTAATATAGCAACGAACTTAATCTATTTATATCAAATGACACACACTGGTAAATCCAAGAGAGTAACATTTACTCAAAATGATGTGGAGATATCAAAAGCATCTACAGGACAAGTTGTGGCAGTGGGTTTTTCTGACCATGATTCCAGAATGTACAAATTATCTCACTTCCTTCCATACTCACAAGGGAATGTGCTCCTGTCACATGAAAATGAGACAATAAATTTGTGGCATGAGAGATATGGTCATCTCAAATACAGGTACCTCCAATCATTGAGCAAGTAAATAATGGTATAAGGGATTCCTACCATCAAGTTTTCCGATGGAACATGCAAAGGGTGTGTAGTGGGAAAGCATGTTGAGTGCATATATGAGAAAGAAAAGGAAAGGAGGGTTGTCCAAGTGTTGTATCTGATGCATTCATACCTCATAGGGCCTCTTAACACACCCTCATATTGGAATTCAAGGTATCTATTGACCTTCATAGATGATTTCTCAAGGTACTACTATGTGTATTTTCTCAAGCTAAAATCTAAGGTTTTTGAGAATTTCAAAGTGTACAAATCCTTAGTTGAGAACGCATGTGGGAATAATATCAATGTTCTTAGGAATTGAAATGGTAAGGAGTATGTCAATATAAATTTGAAACATATTTGTGAAGAATGTGGCATCCAAATTCATCATTCGGTGCCCTACACACCACGACAAAAGTGTGTTGCAGAGCGCAAGAACAAGGCTCTCAAGGAGATGACAACCTGTATGATGGAAGCAAAGGATTTGAATACTAAGATATGGGATGAATATATCAAATATGCTGCATATTTCCAAAACATAGCTTCACACAAGTTTTTTCAATGTCAAAAAATCATATGAGGCTTGGAGTGGTCACAAGCCCAATGTTTCTCATTTCAGGGTTTTTGGCTCAAAGGCTTGGGACGGGATTCCTCCCGCAAAGAGAAAGGATGTGAAACATCAAATAAAGGAGTCCATTATGGTTGGATATTATGAAAATTAAAATGGATACAATCTCTTTGATCCCTTATCTTATAAAACATTCATTTAAAGGAGTGTACATTTCGAAGAAGATCCCATCCAGAAGATCAAACTAGCTCAAGGGGAATGCTCAAATCCTCAACTCCATGATGATGTAAGTGATGATTCTTCCTCTGATTTTTATTATTCTGATATTTTTCATGATTTTTTTCACATTAATTCAGATCATAATTCACCCCTTCGTCCCAAGTGGTCTCAGAAAACCATTCAAGCAGTTGGGGATCTTGTTGGAGATCCACTAGACTCTAGAAAGACTATATCTTAATTTCACAATGCTTTCTCAAATTGTGAATTGAATATTTCTGAGAGGTGATTAATGATGGTTGGATCATATCCTTAGACATATCAGGAAGTATCACTTGACTCAATATGGAAAACATCCATGCAAGAAGAGTTCAAGCCATTGAAAATCAACGAGACTTGGGAATTGGTTCACTTTCCCTCCAAGAGGAAACTAATGCATTGTAAGTGGGTATATAGGACCAAAGTGGCCATTGATGGTTCTGATATCAAGTATAAGGCCAGGTTTATTTCAAAATTATTCTCTCAATTCAAAGGAATGCACTATACAGAGACATTTGCATCAGTTACAAATATGGACTCTATCAGGCTAGTTTTAGCCATTGCTGCATTTAAGCACTGGGAGGTTCACCACATGGATGTGAAGAGTGATTTTATTCATGGAGACCTTAATTAGAATATATATATATGAAAAATATTTAAGGTTTAATTCATTATACTTCACTTGTATGGATATTAGGGAAGTCTCTCTATGGCCTCAAGCAAGCCCCCAGGGATTGGTATGCCAATATGGACAATTTTCTGCTTTCGCTTGCATTTGAAAGATGTAAATATGATACTAATGTGTATTTTAATTATTTTGGTTCCTTATTGTAGTTAATAGTGATTTATTTTTATTACCTTTTGATTACAGGTAGTTGCACTAAAGAAATTGGATCAATTAAGTCTTCTTTGCACAATGAATTCTCCATGACTTACCTTGGATTGTTGAGGCAATTTCTTTGATTAGAGATTGAGAAATATGAAGAAGGGATCAAGGTCAGCCAACCAAAGTATTCTGAAGACCTATTATTGAAGTTAAAATTATTTTAATTTAAGTAATCCAAGTTCCCATTCCTCTCGGGAATAAAAGTAGGTGATTTTGGTGCATCTCCATTGGTGGACAACTCGTTGTACAGAAAGCTAGTTGGGAGTTTGTTGTATCTTATACACATTGACATGATTTGGAATATGTTGTAGGTTTTGTTTCTATATATATGCAGGAGATGCATGAGATACATTGGAAGGATTAAAAAAAATCTTGCATTATGTGCAAGGAATCAAACACTTTGGCATACACTATGTTGTTGGTTCTCCACTATAACTAGTTGGATTTACTTATTTAGATTGGGATGGAGATTCCATTGACAGAAATTCCACTTAATTTTATGTATTCATGCTTGAATATGGTCCCATATTCTTCTCAATAAAGAAACAACACACCATATTCCTCTCTTCATCTGAGGCCCAGTACAGAGGAGCAGTGAACGCAACTACACAATGTGTGTGGTTGCAAGGTATTCCCGGGGAACTTGGATTTGCATTTGATTCACCCAAATTCATTTGGTGTGACAATAAAAGTACAATCAATATTTCCACTGATCCAGTGCAAATTCATAGGACCAAACACATTTATATACACATGCACTACATCAGGAGCTTGGTGCATGAGGAGGTGATATCCTTGCAGTATTGCCCATCTGTAGAGAAAACTGCTAACATATTCACCAAGAGATTCATAGGGAAGACATTAAACTATATGAGATCCCTTATTGTATTGGGTGACACATGTTGATGGATGATATTCACTTTCATATTTTTCTTCATGTCCATTTTAGATGGGATTTTTTTTCCCATGAGGTTTTCCTCCTTACCTTGGTTTTATGGACAAATAATTTTTTGTAAGAGGTGACTTGAGCCTTAGTTTCCAAGGCCTCAATAATATGGTATAAGTTGTACTAATTTAGGCTTAAGGGGGGGTTTTAGAGCACTAGTCCACCTTATTACCATGATCATACACTTAGGATACATTTTCATTATCTTTCATGCTATGTCATATATATGGTCCAAAACTAGGCTATGTTGATCAACCTTGGTATATTGGGTGTTTTGGAATATTAACTACTTTGAGGCACTCCAATTTGATAATTTTGACTGCCCATGTGCCCTAATTAATGATATTTCATACCATGGTGCACTCCCCATCCCTTAAATCATTGAAACTATTTTATCATAGGCGCTAGTGCATGGATTTGATAGTTTTTGGCTCTCATTGGGCGTTTATTTATTCCTAGAGACACTCCCACTCACCCATGTACCCACCCATGCCTATCCTTCCCTCATTTATGTCTCAGCATGATCCAACCATGTTCACACAACCATTCGTGACCATCTTGTATGGTTTGGGAGATCATTGGTCCACCTAAGTGGTATTAGAGGTCAAATCCTAGCTTGACACATGTATGCATCCACATGGCCTCTAAAGGCTAACGATTTATCCCTAATGTAATGTAAACCTGATCCGGACATATTTACATGTTGGACATTCATAATAAACTTAGTTATTGACTATATCTGTATGTTTTAATTTCACTCTTTCAACTATTTTTTGTGCATAATTGTGTGTAATGTCAAATTGTGAGAATCCCCTTGGCTCCTAGATACTATTGTGAATCAATTATCACACATATACGAGTTTCCTTACTTATATTTAGGTCTCGAATTCATTGTTAATAATTGATACAAGAAGATATAGGTATCCAAACCTTGTGTGTTTTTATAGGAACAATAGGCGCACATGAAAAATGATTCAATCTGCAGGAAACCGAAACACTACAATAAAAACTGTGTTGCCGAAGGACTGGCTCACGTTTTTGTAGGACTGGATCATGTTGCTATAGGATTTTTTTCAACCCCAAATATGGAATCAAACTCCCTATTCATGGGTTCTTATTGATGGAGGCATCATTTAATCATTCAAACTCGAATTTCTAAGCTTTAGACCAACAATTTCTTGCACATGCTAAGTGATTTAAGGAAACTCTATCCTAGAACAAAGAATTAACATAAATTCCTGTACATAACTGAACCAATTCAATAAATGAATATGAATATGTTTGTGGAATGTTTTAGAGATACTAGACCGATTTCAAATAAATGAGTAGTAAGGAAAATAAAGCATTCCCAGTAGGAAGCTAAATTCCTACGATGAATTAAATCACATATACTGATTATAGAAAATATTTATTCTTGGGTTTGTAATAATACAATACTACAATTAACCAGAATTATATGCAACAATATTTGGGCATAATCATATCATTCAAACATTTCTCAGCAATATTGATCATTTACATTCAAATCTTCATCATCTCCAATCCAACCCTTGAAAGCTTGAGTTTGGAACTTTTATTACAACTTTTATATAACTAAAATCCAAACCATTTTTTGAATTTGAGTAAAAGAAAAACTAACTGATCCTATTTCACTCAATTATCAACTAAATATGACTCAATTACTAACTCTCACTTAATAAGAGATTGAATCTCTATTTATTTAACTATTATAATTAATCTAAAACTCAAAATTTGGTATCCCGCTTCTTCATAAATGTATTTTAAACCTTATAGGAATCATCTAACCACTTAGGAAATTAAAAATAAGTACATTTTTTTATAGAACTCACACCCTTAGTAAATGTTAAGACCCATAGGTCTATCAAACAACTTGATTTTAAGAGCTTATTCTCCTGCATCAAGGGGGTCAACAAAATGGTTTTTGGAGGTATTCTTTTTAATCTAACAAGATTATGGTATTATTTAATATCCCACAAATGCACAAGCTTGTTTTGTCTATAATTTGACCAACATTCACATCAAGGAATGTAACATATTAAATAAAAAATTGAACGAAGTACAAAGCAATTTATGATTGACATCAAGTTACTTGTTAGTGTAAAATAATGAAATGTGTGTGGCTATACCTATAAAGGGAGTGATTGAACAAGCTCAAAAAAATCCACTATGGATTGTATACAATCACTCGACATAATGGGATTTGAAACCTACAAGCTCACCTTGGCATCACTGACGTTGTAAACATTCACAAAGAATTTTTTTATGATCCATCAATTTTGAGATTTCAACCTCCCTTGTAAAAGGATACATTCCTTGATATGCAAACCGAAACCACCATATAGAAGTAAAAAAAACCCAATTAATCTAAGTGATTGTCAAACATCTTTGGGTATAACAATCATAGGATGGACACGGTCCTCGATGGTTTAATATTTCCATAGGAATTGGTGGACCATGTTCCCTTTGAGCGAGTAGGATAAAAGACAACTAAAACACCCCATTTTTTCAGTGGATCTTTTATAAAACTGATCAATTTTTTATGGGAAATTGTTATTTCCACAATTGTGCAGTTTCAGCAATCGTATTTTATTGTTCTAAACTAAATCCCCGATTTTAAAACTAACCATATTGCTAAAATTGGGATTTAAATACTCTAAATTACGATTTCGACAAAAATTGGTTTGTCGGATTCCGGTAGGTTCGGAGCATTTTGGTTAGCATTTATACTTCTCCCCCTTTGAGTGATTACTCCATTCACACACAAATTGACGACAAGTAAAAATATAAAACACATGCGAAATAATATATACAATTTCAATCCAAACCTAATTTTACTTGTAATGTTCTTAATGCACACCTCAAAATATGATGGATATCCTACCTCCAATACATTCTGTTTCATGGTTATTTACAAAAACACACATACATTTATTTCTACCAAATGATTAACCCATTCATTATTCTAGATAGTTAATTCATTAAATATGTTTAAGTGACATATTTCAAACACCAACTTGAAAAAATATCTATATTTACAACTAACAATGTGTTGAAAGGAAAAATGTCACTTTAAGTTGAGATGTCAGGGAGAGAAGATGGTGATACTATATTCTCTTTCAAAGCAGATAAATTCATTCAAAACACAACTTCCACTCAAAGTCTACTTTTTTTTAGACTTCTCTAGCTAGCCTAATTACTTTTAGCCTCATGTAAGAAAAACCATTTCAGCATAAAATTTCTCCTATTCACATAAACTATACCTATTCACATAAACTGTACCTTTGGGATGTAATATCCCAAATACTGATGTTCTATTGTTTCACTATCCTAAGGCTTATTTGTACTCTCCAAATGTGCAATAATACTAAAATAAAATTTGCATGCAAGTGCTGGGACAATGTTCCTAAATTATAGCTAAACTAGGGCAAAGATTTTACAGAAAGAAGGTCAACACTTACCACTGATAATAAATATGATGATACTCGAGAGATAAAATGCATGCATAAAGAGCTGGACTGGTGAAGTAATGATGCTTCCTTTCCGGTGTTACCGCCCGACAACATGAAACCCTCTCCTTAGCTAAAGGTGATGTTTTTGGTGAAGGAGGTGTCTGATGGGACTGATAATTTGTTGAGATGTAGATATTCCCATTCCGGAGAGAATGAATAGAGCATACAGTGATTCTGACCTCTCCAAGTGCCCTAGTGAATTGGTTTACTAGTTTGGTGCTCACACCCTCAACCTCCCAAATTCGCTGATAACTGCTCTTGATGAGAAAACTAATGGATGATAGTCACTCAAGGAAGTAGAGTGACCCTGCTGATGAAGATGAAGATGACATGTGGAAGATAGACTGGGATTCAGAGACCCAACGAATACCTTGGGGTTTTCTAGCTAAATCCCCAGCTACACACATGAACCTGCAAATAATCTACCAGTGGATACTGAATCACTGGATATGGATTAATACGATGAATGTTGCAGATAAACCTGTATGGTCTATCTTGAAAGAGACTAGGGTAGATAGTTGCACAGTCAAACCCTCGTTCACTAAAGACGTCGTCTTCATCCCCAACTGTCACGGCTGCACGCTGTGTTGATGCTCAAAAGCTCCAAATCAACAATAATAATAATAGATATATTCTTTGGTCCAATAACCCTTCTTAAATACATTAGCATGTACTTTTAGGGTTTGCGCTTTAATTTTGCATGCATGCAATTCTAATTTCTCGTTTGAATTTAAGACTAAAGAAATAAGGCCTGCATGCTTCGCATGATTTATGATAATAACCTTGATGGCCCTCTTTACTATACTGATGACTGAATAATTGTTCTAATATGCTCTCAGTATTAAAGGTCCCCTATTAATTCCCTATTTATAAAAATGGAACATTACATTCCTCCATTTCCAAATATTGCTTGTCCTAAAGCAATGCCAATGCAACTCCACAATCAATCAAACTGAACCAACTGAATCTGAGGATGATCCTAGGGTCCCAAAGTATCCTAGGATATATGTAGCACCCTTTGCTCAAAGCACTGCACTGCATGGTGCCATCATAAAATATCCCATGGAATCCTCGTATAAGTAGAGCGACTAACCATAGTGTAAACGAGGTATCATCACAAGAGACCTCCTGAAAGCATCCTCTAGAAATCACTAAACTGCCAGTCACTCTAATCCCAGGGTCCCAAATCAATATGAGAATTGCAGAGGTCAAAATGCATCCATCACTACCCTGCATTGTATCGACACAAGGAGCATTGTATATACTCCCAAGTAACGCCATCAGTAAACACTATTTCCATCTGTCGAAAGGTCTCCCACCTGGATCCCAATGAAAACTTGTGCATATTTCATCCCAAACATCCAAAGGATCTTATGGGACTATACCCTTAGCTAGGAATGTCTTCCCAAGGATTTCCCACTCAATAGGACACCAACTCTTAATCTCTTTCCCATACAACCCCCAAAAAGGACCTTGTCCATAAGAACCATCACAAGGAATAATCCTACCAAGCTGACTTTATTCCCTTCTAATTTGAAATGGAATTCTCATATACTTCTACCCAATTTCTTGATCCTGGCCAACCTATAAAAACCATCCTCCATTATGAAAATGTGGACTCAAGCTACTGCAAGCATTGTCTATGTACTTCTGAAGAGGACTACTTTGAAATGCAATAATATGTTTCTTCTATTACCCCAACAAGGAATCTAACCTCTCTTCAATACTAGAAAGATTGACTACTGACTCAGTACATACAACCCGAAGAACTGTAAGCTCAACATCTCATTGTAATATGGTGTCCCAAAGTTTCTTGGTCCTCGCTTTCATTTCTAGATTGCTTTCTTTAAAACGTTCATTCTTCTTTCAGTGACTATCATCTGGAATCTCTATCTCATGGCTTTATAAACTCTCCCTGACCTCCATGTACGACTACCCATTGTCTCGACTATTGTGCTCATTGCCTTACACCTCATGTATTTCTCCTGTCATAACTGTCTAGACTCCTGCTGTAGGTGATGAAGAGTGTATCAACTCAAACTCATGGCACGGCTTGTCCACAATCTAACTATCGGATGTGATGGTGTTTCTAGACTCACAATATGTATTTAATGCTATTTCCTCATGCACATCATCATCATGTATTGTTAAATCCAAATCAATCTCACCATCAACCTATACTTCGAGCTCATCTTTCTCCACTCCTCCAACTATGCTTTTAAGGAAATCATGATCCAAATCCTTGGGTTGGCTCCCGAACTTGATGGTGTAATAGTCTTGGAAGGATAATGTTGCACATACCTCATCACCTAAGGATAGATATTCCTGATATCAAGGAAAGTGTTGCAGTGTTGCTAACCTCTGCAAATTTCCATTGAAGGTCCTTCTCATTGTCTTCATGTTCTCACACGTTGGAAAAACAAAACCTTTGTTCTGCCATACACTTCACCAACATCACTGACATGCATTTACATGTACAAACATGCATCAACATGCACTTTTATTCAATTTATATGTGCCCACAAGTGGCAAGGATCATGCTCGGATACCACTATAATATCCCAAGTATTGATATTCTATGGTTTAACTATTCTAAGGATTATTTGTACTCTCTAAATGTGCAATAATACTGAAATAAAATTTGCATGCAAGGTGTTGGGGTAATGACCCTAAATTATAGCTAAACTAGGGCAAAGATTTTACAGAAAGAAGGTCAACACTTACCACTGATAATCAAGCTGATGATACTCCGGAGATAACATGCATGCATAGAGAGTTGGATTGGTGAAGTAATTATGCTTCCTTTTCGGTGTTACTGCTCAGCAGCACAAAACCATCTCCTCAGCTAAAGGTGATGTTTTTGGTGAAGGAGGCTCTTGATGGGACTGAGAATTTGTCGAGATGTAGATATTCTCGTGCTGGAGAGAATGACTGAAGTATGCAGTGATTCTCACCTCTCCAAGTGCCCTAGTGAATTGGTTTACCAGTTTGGTGCTAATGCCCTTAGCCTCCCGAATCTGCTGATAACTGCTCTGGATTAGAAAAATAATGGCTGGTAGTCACTCAAGGCAGTAGAGTGACCCCGCTAACAAAGATGAAGCTGACATGCGGAATATACAATGTGATTCAAAGACCCAGTTAATACCTTGGGGTTTTCTAGCTGAATCCCCAACTGCACACATGAACCTACAAATAATCTTCTGGTGGATACTGAATCATTGGATATGGATGAATACGATGAATGATGCTGATAAAATTGGATAGTACATCCTGAAAGAGGCTAGGGTAGATAGTTTCACTTTCGAACCCTCGTTAGTTGAAGACGTCGTCTTCAACCCCAACTGTTGCGGCTGCATGATGTGTTGCTGCTCAAAAGCTCCAAATAAACAATAATAATAATAGTTATCTTCCTTGGTCCAATAACCCTTCTTAAATAGTTTAGCATGCACTTTTAGGGTTTGCATGTCACTTTTAGGGTTTGGGATTTACTTTTGCATGCATGCAATTCTAATTTCTTGTTTGACTTTAATACTACAGAAATAAGGCCTACATGCTCTGCATGCTTTATGATAATAACTTTGATGGTCCTCTTTACTATATTGATGACTGAATAATTGTTCTAATATTCTCCCGGTATTAAAGGTCTTCGGTCAATTCCCTATTTATAAAAAACGAAACATTATAGACTATTTATCTTTCAAAGAAGATAAATTCATTCAAAACACAACTTCCACTCAAAGTCTTTTTTTTAAGACTTCTCTAGCTAGCCTAATCACTTTTAGCCTCATGTAATAAACATTCTCATATTCACATAAACTATACCTATTCACACAAACTATACATTTGGGACTTGTGCATTTTTACGATAATCACTTGAAAATTACAGTGTGAAAAAATCCTTTTCAATAAAGCATTCTGAAATGAGTTACTTCACATAGATTCTACAATCCACATCAAATTGTACTTTTGAGACTTATGCATTTATATGATAAGCACTTAAAGACTAAAATGTAAAAAAATCACTTTCAATAAATCATTCTAAAATGAGTTACTCCACATACATGGGAACTTGGAGATGGTGGAAGTGTAAGAAATTAGGTTTAAAAAATATCCTACTATAAGTCTAAAGAAATGGAAAATGCCATTGAAACAAAAATAAAGAGCCAAACGATATTGGGTAAGAAAAATCCTCGCACTCCATAAATTATATATATAGTGGGTTATAACTATGGAATAAACAATAAGGTAATATATGTAGTGTAGGTTATTGATATTGGATAAACAATAAGGAGTTAGGTAACTGAAATGACTATGAGTTGGATCCATTAAAAGAGAAAATAATTAAGCTTATTTTAAGGTAGTAATTGGAAACGTAACACTTTCATATTTTGTTTTAACATTTTTAGGAAACCTCTAATGTTGGTGAAAAACGAACATCTCTAGATGATGGGGATCATTGAGTCTTGGGTTATGGATCCCATGTTGATGTATTTGTAACTTCAGAATGTATTCATCTATGTATCTTATGTATTGTAACTCGATGTTTATTCCGAGATGTATCTATTATGTAATTGAGTCATGTTGTCATGCCCCGATGTTCTGATCGGGAGAATCTATAATGTAAACAAGTCATGTCAAGTCATAGTGGGTAACCCTCCGATTGTCTAAGGGTTAAAGTCCCCGTAGTTCCATGGCACTAGGGTTATTAGAATATCCTCGTAGAGGTCAGCCCTGGTAGGGTTTTAGTCATGCCAGGATTAGTAAAAATAGAGAGCTGGAGTCTCTATTTGATACACAACTCATACACACTCAAGTGTAGTGCATAGTTGAGGAAGGATAAGACACTGGGGCTAGACAAGAAGAAGAGTACTGCTGTCAGGAGTGCATCTTACTATTTTGGGGTTTTTACCTTTTGTGTTGATTCTATCTTTGAGTAAGTTGCGGGGTTTTCTCCTTTATGGTTTCCCCGAGGAAAAACACTGTGTTCAATGTCTCTTGTGTTTGATTGTTGTGCTTGTTATTCTCTTAGTTAAAGATCCTAATAATGCTATCTTGAATGTTGAAAAACTAACATGGTATCAGAGCTAACCTGAGAAGAAGACACTGTGCAGCTGCGGGAACTAGGGCTTCCTAGTTTGTGGATCTTCCTCCACAGATTTTCAGCAAAAGTAAGGTGGAATAACTCTCCTCCTTAGGGCACATCTTTCTGTCGAAGCAGAATCCAATTTTGAGGTTTTTTAGTTTTGGACCTGTCACTGCTATCAGAAATTAGGGTTTTTCACAGAAGAGGAATTTTTCAGTGAGCCGAGGCCTGGATTGATCTCCTCCCCAAAATCGAATTTAGGGACAAATTTCAAGACATTTGGGTGGACAGAACTTCGGAAAAGCAAAACCTTAATTTGCTCCTAAACCAGCTCTGTAGGATTTCAGCTCAAGTTTCAGATCTAACATCTTGACCCTGGTAAGATGTAAAATCATTTGTATTTCCTTTTGAGGTTCTCAGTTAAGATGTCTGATCATACCAAACTTGATGAAAAGCTTGAGGGAGCTGATAACTTCTAAGCTTGGAACTATAGGATCTACCTAGTCCTAGAAGAGAATGAGTTAGACTCCTACATCCATGAGGAGGTTCCAGTTCCAGAGGGAGATGAGACTAAGGCCTTGCATAAGAAGAAGTTGGTTATGGAAAAGAGGATCATTGTTGATTCTATCAAGGATCACCTTATCCCATAGGTGTCGTCTCTCAAGACACCTAAAGCTATGTTTGATTCCCTAACCAAATTGTTTGAAGGGAAGAACATAAACCGGAAGATGACTCTGAGAAACCAACTGAAGAATGTGAAGATTCAGAATGTAGAAATAATCCAGTCTTACTTCACAAGAGTTTCTCAGATCAGAGAACAACTAGAAGCAGTTGATGAAGAGGTGGAAAATGTAGAGATTGTGATGACAACACTGAATGGCCTTCCTAGGTCATGGGATTCTTTCATCCAAGAAATCTATGCTAGAAAGAAGTTAGTCAATTTCAGCAGACTATGGGAAGAATGCTCTCAAGAAGAAGCTCGGATAGCAGCTTGGGAAGAAAAGATGGGAAATGAAGATCAAGATCTCATGGTACACTCCAAGTCTCACTCCAAGTAAACCAAAAGAAGATCTCAACACTTCAGAGGTAAGCACTTTCACAAAGATAACACTAGAAGAGATTTATCTAGGATCATATGTTATACATGTGATGAAGCAGGACATTATGCAAGGAATTGTCCTAAGAAACCAAAGCCAACAAAGAAGAGCAACAAATGAAGACATCATGCTCATGCTGTAGAGGATGATGAACCATCCAAGAAAAGATCCATATATGAAAGTGAAGATTCTTCAAGCGAGGATGAATATGTTTTGATCTCTGCTCTCACAGGTAACATTACTCATGGAAGTGATGATTGGCTCATCGAAAGTGGGGATTCCAAACATATGACAGGATTCAAGGAATCCTTTGTGAGACTGTCAGAACATGAATCACCTCACAAGGTGAAGCTAGGAGATGACTACCAATATCC
>LPNX010413424.1:37438-52170 GCA_001517045.1 Pseudotsuga menziesii
TAAATCTCTAACAATGAAGGAAGTATTGTTTGTTCCAGACTTAAGAAGAACCTCCTTTCCATATCATCATTCAATGCAAAAGGAATGCGGGTTGCATTCATAGATGGTCAAGTCATCATGTGGCCAAAAGGAAAGACTATTGATGATGCAGTAGGGATTGGAGAACAAGAAGGAGGATTGTACAAATTGAAGGGCCATCCAAAACAAGCCTTGGTCCATGACACAGTAGAGCCAAGTGAACTTTGGCATAGAAGGCTTGCACATGTGCATTACAAAGCACTACCTATTGCAAGCAAATCCGTCGAAGGTCTTCCAGAAATCCAAACAAAACATGATGGGGTCTGCAAAGGATGTGCGAAAGGAAAGAATACAAAGAAGACATTT
The DNA here is from genome assembly GCA_001517045.1 of Pseudotsuga menziesii. NCBI lineage: Eukaryota > Viridiplantae > Streptophyta > Pinopsida > Pinales > Pinaceae > Pseudotsuga > Pseudotsuga menziesii. The sequence goes on from LPNX010413424.1 coordinate 37,823, forward strand.
CCAAGTAGTGAAAGCAAAGCAAAAGGAATATTGGAAATCATCCACTGCGATGTATGCAGTCCTATGTCATCAAAGTCACTAAGTGGGTACGCATATTATGTTTCTTTTATTGATGATTTTTCTAGAAAGACATGGGTTTACTTCATGAAGAACAAAGACAAAGTATTCAGAAAATTCAAGGAATTCAAAGCCTTGATCGAGAAACATACTGAAAAGAAGATCAATACCATTCGATCAGATAATGGTGGAGAATTCACTTGAAATGAATTCAAAGAACTATGCAAAGAATCAGGGATTAAGAGGGAGTTTTCCACTCCTTATAATCCACAACAGAATGGGATTGCAGAATGGAAGAACAGAACTATCATGGAAGCTGCAAGAGCAATGCTTCATGATCAAGACCTTCCTATGCATCTTTGGGCAGAAGCTGCCAGAATAGCGGTGTATGTACAGAACCGTACTATACATAGAGTACTCGAGAACAAGACTCCTGAAGAAGTATTCTCTAGCAAGAAACCAAAAGTCATCCATCTCAGAATATTCGGCTGTCCTGTGTACATACACATCCCAAGAGAGAAGAGAACAAAATTAGATCCTTCAGGAAAGAAGGGTATATTTGTGGGATACTCTGAAAGCTCGAAGGCTTACAGAATATATTTCCTAGGATACAAGAATATTGACATCAGCAGGGATGTGACATTTGATGAAGACACAGCTTACAACAAATCTAGAAAAATACCTGCTGAAGAACCTAAAGAAGCAGAAGCAGAAGCACCTAGAATTCATGATACAACCATGGATGAAGAAGCTCAAGAAGAAGATCGAGAATTTGAAGAACCACAAAGACCTGTAGATCCACCTCTGGAGAAGAATACTCATAAGAGGAAACCTGCTTGGGTATGAGAACTTATCCAAGGTGCAGAAAGATACGGAGCTCTAAAAGAGAATCACAGAGAAAGAAAGAGGACCAGATCCTGTTCTGGGTATGTAGCTTTACTATGTGATTTCATTGATAAAGAACCTTCCAATTATGAAGAAGTGGTAGAATGGAAGGATGCTATGATTGAAGAGTATCAGTTGATCATGAAGAATGATGTTTGGGATGTTGTCCCAATACCAAAAGGGAATTCAATTGTAACTTCCAAATGGATCTACAAGATCAAGCATGCTGCAGATGGTAGCATTGAAAAATATAAGGCAAGATTTGTGGCTCGGGGTTTCTCTCAGAAAGAAGGAATAGATTATGAAGAAACCTTTGCACCTGTAGCCAGATACACTTCCATCAGATCAGAACTTGCTCTGGCTGCAGTGACGAAATGGAAGATACACCAAATGGATGTCAAGATTGCTTTCTTGAATGGTGTAGTGGAAGATGAAGTGTATGTAGAACAACCACTTGGTTTTGAGACACATGACAGGGAGTCTCATGTGTGTAGATTGAAGAAATCCCTGTACGGTTTGAAATAGGCACCCAGGACATGGTACGGAAGAATTGATAGCTTTCTATCCAGTTTGGGCTTTACCAAGAGTAAAGCAGACTCCAACCTTTACTACAAGGTTGAAGATGGCAACCCAGTGATGCTTCTACTGTATGTAGATGATCTATTTGTGACATGTATGGATGGGTTGATTGCTGATACGAAGAGAAATCTTGCTGCCAAGTTCGAGATGAAGGACTTGGGTATGATGCATTATTTTCTAGGTATGGAGGTGTGGCAGAGTGCAGATGGAATATTCCTTAGACAAGGGAAGTATGCAGTAGAGATCCTGAAGAGGTTTGGGATGATGGACTGCAAGGCCATGGCCACACCTATGGCATCAAACTTGAAGCTATTGAGTGATGCTTCATCAGAGTCGGTTGATGCTACGATGTATCATCAGATGATTGGGTCCTTGATGTACCTAACGAACACGAGACCAGACATTTTCTTTGCTGTGAACACCTTGAGCCAGTTCTTGACAGAACCAAGAAATGTTCACTTGATTACTACAAAGCATGTTCTGAGGTACCTGAGGGGTACAAGTGATTATGGGATCAAGTACGATGTGAATCAGAAGATTAACCTGGAGGGTTATGTTGATTCAGATTGGGCAGGCAGTGCCATCAATAGGAAGAGCACTTCAGGGTGTTGCTTCAGTATGGGATCAGGTGTGATCTCTTGGTTTAGCAAGAAGTAATCCTGTGTGGCACTGAGTACATCTAAAGCAGAGTATGTCGCAGCTTGTTTAGCTAGTTATGAGGCAGTATGGCTAAGGAAGCTACTATTTGATCTATTTGATCTCTAGTTGGATGCTACTTGTATACATTGTGACAACCAGAGTTGCGTGAAGTTGTCAGAGAATCCAGTGTTCCATGACAACTCGAAGCACATCGAGATCAAGTATCACTATATCAGGGATATGGTGCAGAGAGGAGCAGTGAAGCTCCAGTATGTTGCGATGGAGGAACAGATAGCTGATGTATTGACGAAGCCATTGGCTAGGCTAAAGTTTGAGTACTTCAGGGATAAGCTTGGTGTTCTCCAAATCGAGGTTTCCTCCAAGGAAAAGTGATGAGACCCATAGTCATTCTGATATGGTGAGAGGATTGGTTCCTTCCATGGCCAGATATAAGGGCTGATCCATTCTGTTATGGTGAGAGGATTGGTTCTTTCCATGACAGATATGAGTGCTGAGATCCATAGCCATTCTGACGAGTAGATCAGATATAAGGGCTGAGCCATTTTGTCATGGTGAGAGGATTCGGTTCCTTCCATGTTAGATGTGAGTGATGGCCATTCTAATGAGTAGATCAGATGTAAGGTCTACCACCATTCTGATGAGTAGGTCAGATGTAAGGGTTGATGCATTCTATCATGGTGAGAGGATTTGGTTCCTTCCATGTTAGATGTGAGTGCTGGCCATTCTAATGAGTAGGTCAGATGTAAGGGCTACCGCCATTCTGACGAGCAAGTCAGATATAAGGGCTAAGCCATTCTGTCATGGCTAAAGGATTAGGTTCCTCCCATGTCAGATGTGAATGCTGGAAATTCTATCGAGTAGGATAGATGTAAGGGCTACTACCACTCTCCAGGAGAGTGGAGGCACCTGGTCCGTTACCAGGTAGCTCAGTCTAGGACTAGGGGCCATTCTGATGAGGGTGTAGGATTTGGTTCCTACCAGGTTAGATGTGAGTGCATGCCATTCTGACAAGGGTGTAGGATTTGGTTTCTAACAGGTCATATGTGAGTGCTGTGCCTTTCTGATGAGCAGTTCAGATGTGAGCGCTGGCCATTCTAGTGTAGGATGAGCTCCTACACAGATATAAGGGATACCACATTTCTGACGAGTAGGTCATATGTGAGTGTTGGCCATTCTGATGTGACGATAGGATTAGGTCCTATATGATTAGATATAAAGGCTACCACCTTTCTAATGAGGGTGTAGGATTTGGTTCCTACCAGGTCAAATGTGAGTGCTGGCCATTCTGATGAGTAGGTCAAATATAAGGGATGCCAAATACCTACGAGGAGGTAGGCCTACAACTAGCATGAAAGAAGGATGGCTCTGTAGAACTTCCTGTGATGAGAAGAATCATGAGATAGCACACATGATGATGACCAGATGAGATCCAGATCAAGCTATGATCTAGATCCAGTTATGATGACTCCGAGAGATCCAGATTGAGTGATGATCCAGATCTAGCAGTGATGATCTATATCGAGTGATGATTCAGATCCAGCAGTAATGATCGAGATCGAGTGATGATCCAGATCCAGTGATGATGATCAAGGATGATCCAGTGATGATGATCCCAATCAAGTGATGATCTAGATCTAGAAAAGAAGATGGCATGAAGATGAAGAATACTTGAAGATGAAGATGACAAGATGATCCAGTTGATACAGAGAAGAAGACCAGTGCTGAAAATTGTGTCGAAAGAATACCTTCCTAGTTAAGAGGGAGTGTTGATGTATTTGTAACTTCGAAATGTATTCATCTATGTATCTTATGTCTTGTAACCCGATGTTTATTCCAGGATGTATCTATTATGTAATTGAGTCATGTTGTCATGCCCCGATGTTTCGATCGGGAGAATATATAATGTAAACAAGTCATGTCAAGTCATAGTGGGTAACCCTCTGATTGTCTAAGGGTCAAAGTCCCCGCAGTTCCGGGGCACTAGGGTTATTAGACTCTCCTAGTAGAGGTCGGCCCTGGTAGGGTTTTAGTCATGCCAGGATTAGTATAAATAGAGAGCTGGAGTCTCTATTTGATACACAATTCATACACACTCAAGTATAGCGCATAGTTGGGGAAGGAGAAGACACTGGGGCTAGACAAGAAGAAGATTACTGCTGTCGGGAGTGCATCTTACTATTTTGGGGTTTTTACCTTTTGTGCTGATTCTATCTCTGAGAAAGTTGTGAGGTTTTCTCCTTTATGGTTTCCCCGAGGAAAAACACTGTGTTCATTGTCTCTTGTGTTTGATTGATGTGCTTGTTATTCTCTTAGTTAAAGATCCTAATAATGCTAGCTTGAATGTTGAAAAACTAACATCCTAAGCTAGTAGATTACTCTTTGGACCCTTATGAAGGTGTCCCTTTCGAATGGGAATTTACAAGGTTTCATTGTTAGGGTCTAAAACCATTGGAGGAAGAAACTATATATACATTGGTAAAAGTGGATAAACATTTGGGAAGATGTGAAGTGTTAGGTTTACACAATTTATTAATCAATTCATTGCAAGAAAGGATGGGTCCTTCTTGTCATGGGTTGTAGGTTAATACAAAGAATCCTACCTCAAGTCAATTTGGTGGTGTTTGAGGATCTAAGGAGGGTATTGTTATCAACATGTGAAATACATATAATCAAGGTTAAGATACTATTGCGAGAAGATCCTCAAATGCAGAGATTTTATCCCCTTTGTTTGTTTAAAAATTCAATCCAGCCTCATCGTGTTTATTTTCTGGAAGCAGTAGTGAGTCTGGTGCAAGGTTTATTGGCTAGTCACTTTATCTTGAAGCATTGGTGGAGTTTTTGTTTTTAATGGGGTTAAGGAGAAGTTTGTCCAAGAGAATCCCAGAACCCATGAGATAGTTGATCACAAAGTGGAGTTGGATCTAGTTCTCTTTCCTTAAAATGTAAAAGTGTATTAAAAGGACCCATTCTATTAAACTTGGTTCTTTACAAGGAAGTAAAAATGAATGAGGTAGTTATTAACCAAAGTTCCAAAATAACATAAAAAAAATAAGAGTAGCTCCACACCTTAATAATGATAAAGTGTTGTTATAGATGATTTTACCACACTTGGTGGATCATGTTTTTATGGCCTTCTATGTCCCTATGCAGACTCTTTGGACCCCCCTTTTCTCAATATAACTTTGATGATCCAAAAAATCCCTTAAAAAATCCTTATTTATGGGTATACGCAGGTCACCATCTTACAGACCGTGTGTACAAGCAACTTGCCCTGCTATGACTCATGTACATCGGGAAATGTGCTCAAAACTAAAATATTTGGAGTTTTCCTCATCAAGTAACGAATAAATTGACTATTGTCCTTCCATATGCCTGAAAACGCTTTGACTCGACCCTTCACTTCCTATTGAAGGGATATATATTGAGCTACTTGGATGCAATAGAGGAGGAGAACTTGTGAGAGCAAAGAAACTATAGTGGATATGTGCTCCATTCTTACATACTCAAGTATGCATCCCTTTGTCCTTTGAGCAACCATTGATGTTATTCCCAATATTTTCATTGCCTTGTGAGCTTTCCATTGATATGTAGGGTTGAAGTGGTGGAGGCCCTAGTGGAGGACTCAGTTTGTCTATTTCGACGAGGTACCGACAGAGTTTGTCGCTTATATCTTTGTTTATAATTAATAGAAATATCCATTTCTTGTCCATTATATGTGTAACTATGAATGCGTTTATCCATTGATGTAGCTGCTTGAATTGCACATATTGGAATTATATATGTTAGAGTAGGTTCTAACACTTAATATATATCATTCTTTTATGTTTTGTTGTTGTTGTGAATGAAATGTAGGTGTAAGTGTGGTTAGAAGCTCAACAGGGATCTACTACAAACGTCCGGAACAAGGTACGCTCTTCATCCCTTAGTGTTATAATTTTTTTATCTCTTTAGCATATTGGAAGTGGATTGATTTTTGGTGTCATACTGTCTGTTGTGGTCTACACCAATCCATAGGAAGTTTTCTCTGTAACATAATTGACCATTCCACTAGGGATTTCCTTTTTGTGGGGTTTGGGTGCATGTTTTGCTTGATTTTCTCTCTGTTTCTCCTCGTTTATGTGTCACATTTTGTAGTATGTTCATCCATTGACAGTCCCCTAGAGTGTTTTGACCCTTGGCCTAATTTTTACCACATTTTTCTCTATATACGTGGGTCAAATAATATACAATCACGTATATACACAGGTTGTGCTCGACATAGTCGCGTACATACGCTATTGTTCTTTGAACAATCACGTACATCATCCCTTTTGGTTGAGTTTCTGATGTGGCAAGTTGTTGGGTGGGTTGTGAGTGTGGTTGAGTCTTCTTGGGTTCCTATAATGTCTGTTGACTGCTCCTTTTATGAACATATACCGTTTTTTATTAATTTTCTTTCTTTGAAAGTTTTCCTAGTTGATTTATCTCCTTTTTGTTTTTCCATTTGTGCATTAGTCTTTTAATCTTAGTGTCTTGCTTGGGTTGTGTGTGTTGCTTGCTGCAAAGACTGAGAATTTTTATGACTTTTATTGCATTTTCATTCTTTTATATTGGAAATACAAAGTAATTATATATTTGCATGCTTACTTGCATCTCACGTATGGATTTAAGGAGGTACTTGCCATGGATTGCTTGGATGAGAGTTGAGTATAGGATTTCATATAGGAAGGATTGCATTGGCATTTGGAATTATTTTTTGTGCATTTCCTGTAGTGGCGTACCCTTTTTCCATATTTAAAAACAAATTGCACTTGGAATTTTTTTTTAGGTGCGCATATGTATTTCACTACTGAGTCATAATATCACTAGTTGCATGTTCATTACCCTTGATTAATCACAACCCTTAAAATTAACACTTAACTTAAAATTAATTACACATTTTTATTTGATATAGGTGCACCAACAAGCTTAGGTTGTAGAGTCTTGGAATAGGGTATTGTGAGTAAATTTTTCCAAGACTATGAAACAAAACAATTAGGTGTCTGTCCACGTGAGAAGAGAAATCATTGATATAATTAGTGTTCTTAGGAGGATCCTCTTACACAGGAGTTAAGAACGAGGCAACGTACATGTTTGTGGTGGGGATATCCCCTTGCCACTCATTGTGAAATGCCGAATATATTTCCAAGATCTTATTCATATCTGGGGGATTTTGAGGTACCTTTGGTGCTTTCAAGCTTTGGGCTTTGTTACCCTACCCATACGGCAGATCCCTCCTATGATTGTCTGCCTAAGCATTGGTTATATTTGGGTGACCTTAGTTTCCTTACCTAGGTACCACAGGGGGTACTTGCAGAGGTTATTCTATGAGTTTCCTGGCCATGTAGGGATTAGAAAACACAGTCTCTATATGCATTGAAGTTGAGGTCCACTATAATTGGTTACACACCTTTGCTTGTAGTGTATGGGATTCTCAGGCCTCTCTTAGGAGATACATACCTGCTGCATGCAGGAGCTCACTTATCCTCCCTCTTGTCTTGTTTGCATATGACTTAGATTTACTTAGGGGTGTGCTCTTTGTGCGTTGTTTGAATTTTGGGATCGTGGCTGAGTCTCTTTATGTTCTCTTGAGTTAGGGTCCTTTTACGTTTGACATACCTGACATCACTACTACTATCTCATCACCTGCCATTGGTCCTATTGTGGACCCTAGTGTTGGAATTGGGGGAACCACATCCCCTTACCTTTCTCATAGATTCGGTAGGATTTGGAATGAAGTAGTTTCTTATTCCTAAGTTAAACTCATGATAATGTGATAAATTGTTAATTATCAGGGACTCAAACCTCTTGTTCTCTAATTGTTTTCCAATTTTCTCAATTTGTGATTGCTACATGTCCATCTTGTTTTCCTTATACTCATTTTGAGGAGATGAAATATGATGAAAGAGATGTCTCATATCATTCCAAAATACCCCCTTCATAACTTCGAGATCCTATTTATTGTCCATATTTTTCAAATTAGTTTATATATTATTTTTGTGTTTACCAATTAAACATGTGTCACTGACCTATCATTCAGTACATTAACCTTGGACTCCAAATTGGATAGTTGGTTACACATTTCTTCATTTTCTTCATGAGTAATGGTTGATTTTTAAAGAGCCAAATACTAGGCTCTATCAAGCGCCGAGAGGGATCAAATCTCTTTGTAGGTATCCATTGATTTGATTCAAACCAAAAGACACATATTTTTATTTAAGGTTCACATATAATATTTTATTATTAATATTTAATATTATTTATGGCCCACATATAATATTTTTTATTATTTTTTATTTTGTTATGAACTAACATTACAATATTTCCTCACACATGGTTTTAAAACCATGCACATGGTTTGCTTAAAACCATGTGCAAGTCCAACTTTAAGTAAAAACGTTACAACATCTCCCCCATATTGTGTGGACTGCAGCTTGTATGAGCAGTCAAGCATCCATTGTTTATGTGCCCAAGGGAAAATATCTGCTTAATCCAGTTGCTTTCACAGGGCCCTGTAAAAACAATAATATGACCTTTCAGGTAACTAATTTTTTTGGGAGGGAGGGATCCATCAACACTTTGCTGTAGCTTGTAATGGTGTATTGAATTTAGTTATGCACTTGGATCTTGTGGAAGCTTCGAAACTGATTGAAAAAATCAAGGTGTAAGAAAATTCAACTGTGTACCAATTTCACACAATTCAGGAAGACTTATGGGAAACTGGCTTGCAGTTGAGTTTCATGGAGTGTGAAATTGGTTTGCAGCCGAGTTTCTTGAAATGGGTGAAATTGACTAGTAGTTTGAGTTTCGTGAAGTGTCAAACTGTTGAGTTTTATGAAGTGTGAAAATGGTTTGTAGTTAGGGTTTAGTAAATGAGTGATGTTGACTTCATGAAGAGAATTTCTGTCCGGGTGTTATTAAAATTTTTTTTTTATTATTATTTCTTTTTATAATTTAATCTATAAGAGGCTAGGCTTTTTATTATGATAAATTTTTAATTTTTATTTATTTTTATAATTTAATATGATAAGTAAAGTTCAGAATATTCATAGAGGTAGTTAACCACAAATTTAATCCATAATTTCTTACTTGGAATTCAGAGCATTTAACTACTAAAACTAAAACTAACCCACCCTATGAATCTCATCCTTACCTTTATATTCATGTTTTTTTTTCTCTTCACACAAATCACCAGATAAAAATGCAAACCTGGATGTTGTTTTGAAGGTCTCCTCCTACCCACTGTAGATATTAACCTTCTTCTTTATAGCAATTAGATATTAAAATTTCAAACATGCAACTTTGAGTTTGGCATTAAACCAGGATTCAAATTCATCTTGTCTCCCAATAAATTTGTTGGCTATTGTTCTCTATTTTGAAATTTGAGTATGTCCTTGGGCAGTTAGTTGGAGGCCTCTTCGCTTCTACCAACAACAACCTGTATTCAGGCTATTGGATGCAGTTCGAGACTGTGAACAGGCTTACATTTGAAGGAGGGGGATATCTCGATGGACAAGGAGCTTCTTGGTGGAGTCAGAACTGTGCCAACAATGATGTAGGTGAAATATTATTTTTAATTTGTCCCAAGCTTCTGTTCCAATATTTGTTTAGAAGTTTAGGTGGGGTGATTCAGTTATCATTCGACAACTATTTGTTTTAATTTTAGATCTCTTAAATATTGAAAAGAACAAAAACAAATCCATATAATATTGGCATTGGATCTGCAAATTTTGTACCTATTAAATCAATTTGTTTCATTTCTTAACATTTTATAGATCAAAATTTTGAGGTCTCTACTTCCAATCTTGCATATGCCATCCTTCATCGAAGAATTCGATACATCTACAGGCGTAGCAACGAAGAGATTATAGATATTGCTAGTTCTTTTTGGCCAATAAAGCTAGGAGTCATACTAACTTATATTGTTTTTGGTGCTGTTTGCAGGAATGTTCAGCCAAGCCTGTGGTAATTAAAGTTCAATTCCCAACTGGAGAACAATTCATATTTTCTTTTTCTCCCATTCTTTGAGTGATCATATTCTTTCTATTTCATTGTTTCTGTGAACATAGTAGGTTTCTGATATGGAAGATTTTTGTTGAGAAACTGTCCTGAATAATCTCATATTGGATTTAATGGCAGTAGTTGATATTCTTCATCGTCAGAAATGTCAAATCCATAAACAGCAAGCAGTTTCACATAGCATTTGTCGGGTGTAATCGAGTGCAGGACAAGGGATTAAAGATCCAGGCTCCCGGGGACAGTCCAAACACAGATGGTATTCATGTAGAGCAATCTTCCAACGTGAAGATTATTAGTGTTACTATAGGAACAGGTAAGTAAATAAAGTAAGATTCATCTTAGACCAGAACTAGTAAATAAAGTAAGATTCATCTTAGACTGAGAACTATAGATAAAGTACAGATTCTGAGAGAAGATTCATCTTAGACCCAGAGGTATAGATAAAGTATAGATTTATCTGAGACCCAAATCTATAGAAACTAAGAGTATACACAATTTACACAGGAGATGACTGTATTTCGATCGGACCAGGCTCTTCCAACGTATTAATTCAAGGTGTTCACTGTGGACTAGGCCATGGGATCAGGTTTGATAATTTAATAATCTATCAATATAATTTAGCAATCGATCAATATAACAAGTGAATTAGTTATAGTTATAAAAATCTCCTTAATACATTACATTTCCTTCCTCATGGACATAAAATACCTTTAGTTTGCAAGGGGAATATTCATTGTCGCATTCTACATTTCATTACCTTTCGCCAACATGTTCCTCCCAACTTATTTTTGTAAAAATAGATCTTTTTATTTATTTATTTAATGGTTCCTAGTTTCTCAATTGCTGTTTGCTCAATTGCTCAATTGTTGTTTGATTTAATGACACCCTTTATTTTTTATACAGCAGAGCGACCCAATATATCTCAAGCGACCCATTATATCTCATTGCACGTTCCCAGGTTACTAGATTTTCAATACTATTAAGATAACCCTAACCCTAAAAAATTTCATAATTTATAAATTTAATTAGTGTATATATAATCTATACGAGACCGTACGCCATAGCAATAGCCCTGTTATTTTTAACAATGAAAAATACTCAATACAGAATCACATTTTATAAAGGAATCATAACTTGACATAATAATAATAATAATAAGACTAGCGTAATGTTCCTTGCACAGGAAGAAAGCAGAAGGTTTCATAAAAGTGAAAAAATTAAATTTAATTTGGAAAAAAATAAAATAGAAGTCAAAACATGACAGTTAAAAGTTGTTTAATCAAATAATCTTAAAATGATATGTCAATTGAGTGAGATCACAGGTTAAATGGTTGGGAAGACCATGGATATATATAGTTTCTTTGTGTGTTAAAATAGAAAGGAAATTGGTTAATGCATGAATCTGCTGTATTTGTGCCCTTTACTGTTAGTGAATCTATGGAAATAATATAGTAGATTAGGTTTAGGGTTTAGTTGGATCCCAACTTATTTTAAAATATATATTAGGTCCAACCGAAAAATATTGTGTCATTTGAATATATATTAAAATTAAAATATAATATTCAAATGAAAAATGCACAGACAGAACACAAACATGCTGGTAATTTACACTTCATTTTAATGATCAAGGAATTTAACTTAAAAAAAACTAATAAAATAGAGAGAAAACGTCCCCTGTTCACTATTTGAACCATGTGGAGAGTAAAGAAATTGTGCTATGTTGACTATTTCCTCTAGTAATTTTACTCCACAACAGATGGCAGATGGCTTATTCGAACGTAGTGTGACCCAAACATATTTAAATTCCATGTACATCTATTTCAAGTTGCATCGAAGTGAATTGAATTGACGCGGATCTGCATGAGAGGAATGGAATACTGGTATCAGTTGTTGGATTGATAACAGTGGAGATTCACTGAAGCCGGTTCTAATATATTAGTTTTTTACATTCTGTAAGGTACGTGGTGATTTTCTTACCTGATGTGAATGTTGAGCGGAATTTATGAATATTGAGAGGAATTTATGAGCTTCTTTGATATTGAGAACCACTCACAGACCCAAAGAAGCTCTAGAATGAAAAAACTTAATTAAATTCGAAAGCTTCTTTTCCACGCAAATTAGGTTGCATCGAGTAATGGTTTTATTTTATAACTAACTGGTTTTTGAGTGAAGGCTATGTGATTGTCGGTAACTTCTAATATCAGTGTTTATAAATCTATTTTGAACCATAGGAAATTTGGACTGTTAATCTGTTTATACATCTGCTTTTAATCATAGGAAACCTGGACTGTTTGGTGGCGGAAATGGTGGACTTGCAGAAGAATTCTGAAGGGCCATGGATGCATTGGATAGATCACAAGGTGGGGCATCTGATTCAAGTGGTTTGTAATGTGGATAAAGAGTTCACTAAGGAGAAGTGGAAATCTGTTTTGGAGCTCATGATGTAGAAAGGTTTTTCTATTTCTCCCCAGCAATGTTTAGACAAATTCCACGCCCTCGTCAAGAGGTATAAGAGAATGAATGATCTGCTTGGAATAGACACACATGAGTCACACACGAACTGTGTAAAGAATTTCTGACCCATTCTGTGAAAGAATTGGTGACAGAAATTGGTGAAATGTTAAGTTGTTCGAAGATTTTATGTGCTACTAAAATTAAAATAATATGAATATGAAAATAATTTGAACCTGGATATCAGCCATAGAATGCAAAAAGAATATCTGAATTGATTGTCGATTAGAAAATTTAAAATTCTTACCTGGGTTTATTGTTGTTGTCGTAGTGGTTGTTGCTGTTTGCGACAACAGTGGTTGTTGCTGTTACTGGATCAAGGTAGCTAGGATTTGGATGTAGTTTGTGATACTTCTTGCTATTTATATAGTTGTTTTTTTTTCTTCTTCTAATTTTCTATTTTTTTTAGCCCACATAACATTTTAACTTTAATTCTAATTATTTTTTCTATTTTTTTTTATAGCAGACATAACATTATGTAACGTTACGTAACGTGACAACGTTACGTAACGTTACAAGATCTACCCCATACTAGGCTGTAGAGCGCCTCTCGGCGCAAGGAGGTTTAGTAGGTGAAGTAATTTTATCTCCACATCGTGCCATTATATCCCACTGATATTTACTAGATTTATTCTCTATTTTCTCTTTATCAAACATTTTTAATCCCGGATGTGGGTGAACGATAGGACAATTCCAAGGGATAGGTTGTAGGTAGGTCACATTATAGGGAATATGGTGGGCCCTCCCCCATGTAACCACATGATTAAATACATGCGCAAAGGCTCTTGCATAAGAGGGGAAGGATGTTGTAGGCACGTCAAATCGATCATGTAGTGCGACATGGATATGGATGACAATTCGAATACTGAAGATTATGTACAAGAAAGGTACTTGCACATCCAAAGAGACTCCCCAGCCATGTCGTTCAATACCTCTCTTAGTTGGAAGGGAATGCTTCAATGGCAGGAGAGAATCTTTATTAAGAAATATCAGAGTGAGAGAATGGAAATTAAAATACTCAAGGTGGCATGGGACAAGCACTATTGCGGAGGTCTAGGGAAGAATTTAGCAAGGAAGACTCCCTCATGTTTCTCTATGGAATATCATTTGAGTGGGTTGAAAGGAAGTGTTAGGGCGCGCACCTCAAATGGTCCTTAAGATGGGTAACTCCGCGGGTTTGACTCAAAATAGTCTTAGGGGTGTCGGGGGTTGAGTCAAAGTCCTCTATTGTAATAAACCCGCGGCTTAAGACCAAGGTTTAGGGCTTTGGGTTCCCATGGTATTGAATCCATGTTTTTGTAAACAGTGCGTTATAAATAGGCACTTGTGTAAATAAGAAAGGTTAGGTTTTATGATGTAAGAAAGATTAAGGCGAGGCTAAGGCTAATTTTGTAAGGAAAGGTTAAGTCCCAGCTATGTGCGTGGATGACCTCTACAGCTGTGTGCGCAGAGGGTTTTGTAAGAAGATTAAGGAAAGATCTGCAGCTGTCTGCGTAGAGGCCTGCTGCTGTGTGTGCGGCTGTTAAGGACTGAAGGGATCTGCAGCTGAGTGCGCAGATCAAACTATGGTTTTGTAGCAAGTTGAATAAAACACAGTTTGTGGACGTAACCCCTACACT
>LPNX010413424.1:68383-91875 GCA_001517045.1 Pseudotsuga menziesii
TGAGTTAAGCAAGTCACGGTTGTTTATCTATCTGCGAAGTTGTATATAAGTGAATGAAAAAGCTGTGTAATTGTTGATTAATAAGTTATTAAAGGCTAAGGTATAGTAATATCCCTCTCTGCTTGTAGAAACCTGATTCTGCGGCACCCCATAGCTGTTTCGGGTGAGACTGCAACCTGTGCGCAGGTTGTTTCCGAAAGGGCCAACACTGTGGGTCTTTTGTTGGTGCGACATAAAAGGATTAAACCCGGGTCTGCCCTATTGCCCAACAGGAAGAAGCACCACGACAGGCATTGACACGCCCGGAGGAAAAGGAAATCCCTTAAGCACAGTAACTCCACCTAGCTCCTTTTCTCTTACCCAAGCATGGCATCGCATGGGAACGAAGGGAATAATGTGGAATGAGAGTCTTTGTTCCACCAAGAAAATCCCGAGGAAATATGAAATTCCATCACTTCTCTGGAGAATGAAATATTTAAGAAATTTTGGCTCAGACTTGGCCCTGAGGTGACCATATCCAACTACTAGCGGTTAAAATTTATACTCTCTCGAGCCATGAACAAAAGAGAGAACTTCAGGGATTTGGTGAGAATCATGGTTAGTAACTTCAAAGGGGATGCTAAGAAAGGTTTCGTATATATGAAAAATCTTATGCAGCTCTCAGAGCCTCCTTTTCAAAGGGACAACAAGGGAAACAATGGTGAGGAAGAAATTAATGCCAACAAGGATGAAGCCAAATCTGTTAGGAAGGCTTATCTTCTCCTCTATGCTTCAGTTACGTTCTCCCTTGGTTGGTTCTTGTTCATGTAATTTCTATGCTTCATTTCCTATTTACAGCTTGTAGATGCATAAATATGCTATTGTTTAGAGGATGGGAAGTTTCACTATGCTTAGACACTCTGTTTGGTCTATTTTGCATGTTTTTTATTTTTTGGTTCCTATACCACAATCTGAGTCCATGCTTTAGGATTCAGAAGTATTGTTACACTGAAATATTTTCATCTTGATCCATGTGTCAACCTTATGCCTAATCCCTAAATTTTCCCTGGCTAAACTGGATTGAGTTTGAAGTTGCTACTAGCTCTTTTTCCTCCTCTAGGAGGGATGGCGCTCTTTCTCGTAAGAAAATGTGTGTCGATGCTATTTCCCCTCATGCAAAGTGAGTTGGTGGCACTCTTTCCCCTCATGCAAGGTGCGTTGATGCTCTGTCTCCTACAACAAAGTGTGCCGATGAAGTTTAGAGAGAAAAAAACAAAGCTTTAAGGCTCTTCTTGAAGGTAAATGAGGTGGAGGACTATCCCTATTATCTAGGTGAGGTAGAATTCGGTTCCCTAACCTATGTGGAAGATCTTGCAATTTTGGTAGATGATGGGAATCAAATGTTGTTGGTGAGATTATATTGATGGTATTGTAAGGATGTTGAGCTGTGAGAATTTGTTCTGGTTCTTCATCTTCTTCCTCCTCTAAAGTGTAAGAGACATCCCAAAAATTATTAATAGTTTGTTAAGATGTTGCTTCATCCTCATATAGCTCTTCCATGCCTTCTTTTCTTTCCTCTTACCTTTCATCATTCGATCTCTCCAAGGAATGTTCAATTCCTAAAATGAGGGTCTTGAAAACATTAATAAATTCTTCCCATATTGATCCCCTCGGTAAGTGGCATTGATTTATTAGTTGGGGGGATTCTTTGTAAATGGTGGTTTAAATTAATTTCTATTAGAAGTCCCTTCTGTTGGGAGTTTGTTGGATAGACTGGCACCTAGTTGTCATTGATGGCAATGCAGATTTAGATCAGATGGACAGAGGGCATGAAAGAGATGCATGCAGACCTTGTTTCTCACTAAGTCAGAAATCTTTTGTTTAGTTGCTTTAGCGGAATATTTTCAATGATTGGAGCCGATATGGTGGATGAATCTTTGGTTTCATGTTGCAACGCTAGAGGAAAATGTTTTTGTTTCAATCTGATGAGCCACAAATACGGGTGTTGTTTTGGTTTCGAGCCACTACAATAGTGGGTGGCTTGTTGACTGCGAGCCGATACAGCAACGGATGGTGTATGTCTTTCCAGCCGCTATGGCAGATACTTCCGGATGTCTGAGCCAATACGACAGATGGGTCATGGTAGAGAGTTTCCAATGATCAAGCTGATATTGCGGCGGATAACTTCCAATGATCACAGCGGTTGAATTCTTAAGATCGTGGCTAGACTTTTGAGCTGCAACGAGGGATTGATTTCGACTTCTGAGCTGCAACGAAGGATTACGTCCATCTTCTGAGCCGCAATGATGGGTAGAGGACTTATTTTTTTCGAGCCGCAAACAACCGCGGTAGATGGTTTATTTTTTTTATTCCGCTATAGCAGATGACTTCCCATGTTCATGGCCACTACGACGGTATACTTCTCAAGTTCATAGCCATTACAACAAATGATTTTCGGCTTTAGAGCCGCTACAATGGATGGCCTCTGTGGATCGTGGCCGCTACAACGGATAGCGAAGGATTATTGTTGAAGCAGGATGGGGACTTACATAGTTTATCATCAAAGTCATGTGGTGGTGCACAAGAGTATGGAAAAGCACTTAAAGACTTAGATCGTGAAAATGTCAAAAACCGTTATGTGCATTTTGTTTCAGTTACAAGAAGGATATGAAAGGTTGAATGTTGAAGTGATTGTGAGCAGTTATAGATTTGTAATGGATTCTTGATCAGGAATACGAAATCTCGGAAGTTGAAGCAGCTGGTAGGTAAGTGTATAAAAGTGAGCTAAAGAGCACGGTGCTATTTGGTGCAGTTGAGAGGAGGTGATGAACTCCACAAGGGCTAAAGTATGAAGAGCAGAGAAAATCAGAGAATGACTGAGGATGCTGAATATCCAGAATAGAGACATTGAGAGTAACCAAGCTGGTATGTAGTGCGATATCTATCTTTTTGCATATTGTACAGATCATGTTTTAAATATGAGAAATAAGGGAGGAAGGGTGGTGCTAGGGGAAAACTGTTGGTCTTCCTTGTAAAATTGGAAGTTGGTGCTTTCATCCAGTTGCAACAGGAAAATATTATCTTAGTGGGTGTTAGGAGAAACATGAGGGTTGGTGCTCTCTTCAAGAAAGAATTTGTAAAACAAAGGTTGTAGCCTCATTTGAGTTGGTGCTCAAATAAAGATGAAATTTGACTATCTCTATTATGTGTGTGTGATTGATGATCTTCATTCTTTCTGTTATACTTGCTGCATTATTATGTAATCAGTGATAATATGTTAAATATTGAAAATTGGTTAAGATTTAGCAATAACTGATTGACCCCCCTCTCAGTTATTTGAGTGTTTTCAACAATTGGTATCAGAGCGTGTTCCTTTTGTCTAAGGGTAGATCTGAAAGCTTAAACATGACTAGTTATGAAGGGAATTCATCAAAGAAGGTTCCTCTATTTCATGGAACCAATTTTTCCTTTTGGAAGGTTAGAATGAGAACCTATATAACGGATTTGGGAGCTGATGTGTGGGATGTAGTAGAGACAGGCTATGTAAATCCAACTGTGCTAGCCTCAATAGATGACAAGCTGGAATTCAATTTTAATGCCAAGGAAATGAACGCTATGCTGATTGGTCTTGCAAAGGCCGAATTTGTCAAAGTAATGCACCTCAAATCTGAGAAAGAAATGTGGGACAATCTTGTAAACAATTATTAAGGAAATGAAAAGGTGAAGGACACCAAGCTTCAGACATATAGACTGAAATTTGAACAACTAAAGATGAATGAGGATGAGATCACCAGTAAGTATTTTCTAAGAATAGAAGAAACTGCAAATGCCAAGAAGGGTCTTGGTGAAAAGCTTGATAAAGCCTTCTTAGTTCAAAAAATTCTAAGATCTCTACCAGAAATATTCAATTCTAAAGTCTCAGCAATAGAAGAACTGGGTGATTTCAAAACTCTACCTATGGACCAACTTCTAGGAATTCTGATAGCATATGAAATGAGGATTGGTAACGACAAACTCACTGCCAAATAAGCTTCTTTTAAAGTAAGGACGTTGATTCTGAAATGGATGTAGCCAAGGAAAAATTTGTAAGGAGACTAAATAAAGGTTCAGGAAAATACAAAGGTAAAATTCCCTTAAAATGTTTTAAATGTGGTGAAATAGATCATTTCGCTTCCAAATGTCCCCTCAAGAGGTAGATTGCTGCTGATGATGAAATTTGTTCATTTAATAAATACAGTAAAGAGGCTAAATAGAAAAATAAAATCCTGTATGTAAATGATGTTGACTCTTTAGAAGAAACTAATAGTGATTCATCTAATGAAGATGAAGTGAACAAATTTTTTCTTATGGCCATATATGATATTGGAAATATACAAAGCTATTTGAATGAGGAAGAATCCATGGTAGACATGGAAGGAGAACTAATCAATGCTCTAGAGGAAATTGATAGGCCCAGATTAAAGAAAAGAAAACAAACACAGTTACTGGTGTAGTATGAAAAGAGTGCCAAAAACCCAAGTAAAGACATTTCCCTGCTAAAATTAGAACTAGAAGAAGAAAAGAAGATAGAAGAACTTCTCAAACAAAAATTAGTAGAAGAGAAAAAGAGATGTGAATATTTGGAAGTAGAAGTAGTAGTAGCTAGGAAAGAGTTGAAGAAATTTCAAGCTTTGTACCACCAGAATCTGTCTAGTATCAAGGCCTCAGAAGAATTGAACAACATTCTCAGCAAGCAAAGGTCCCCATGGGTAAAGACAGGTCTTGGCTACGAAGAAGGTTCATACAACAAACAATCGGAAGGAAAACCTACTATGAAAACAAAAGGAAATGAGGCAAGTACCAGAGTCAGAAATTCATATCAGAATTTTCAACCAAGAAATGTTCAAAAACAAAGTCAACAAAAGGAAAGACTTCCAAGATTAAGGTACCAAATTTTTTTCTATGGTTACTATTATGATTGATCTAACTTTGGTCACAAATCTAAAAACTGTGCATTTGATTTTAGAAACATGCAATCAAGGAACAACCAAAGGCTACAACATAGAACAAGAAATTCAGCAAGCAAAAAAGAACTAAAAAAAGAACTGCATACAGCTCAGATAATAACTCATGATAGAAATATCAATTCTTTTGATTTACTATAAAATGAGCCAGAGTGTTATGTGTGTCATAAATTTGGCCACAAGGCTTTAAACTGTCATCTGAAGGACTACAAAATAGACCAAAGTTTGAACTATTCTACTAAAAGTAATAAAGTTTGGAAGAACAAAGAAGATAACAAATGTGGCTTAGTCCTTTCTATCCAGAAGCGAAATGGCCCCTGGTACATTGACAGTGCATGTTCAAAACATATGAGTGGTGATAAAAGTAAATTTCCATCTCTAAGTGAAAATAAATCAGGAAATGTAACTTTTGGAAATGATGCTCCAGGGAAGATCAAAGGAAAAGGAGTGGTTAAGTTGAGTATTGGAAAAGGGAAAGCCTAAGATGTGCTATTTGTAGACGGATTAAAACACAATCTTATTAGTGTCAATGAGGTTTGTGACAAAGGATGTGAAGTTGTTTTCACCTCTAAAGATTGCAAGATAAAGTCTGTACCCTTAGGAGAGTTGGTTGCAAAAGGTATAAGAACTGAAAACAATGTGTATGTCTTAAAAGAAGAACAAGAAGAATGTCATCTAAGAAAATATGATGAAAGTTGGATTTGGAATAGGATACTTGGACACTTAAGATTTGATCATATAATCAAACTTGTGAACAATGGGGCAGTAAGATATCTTCCAAAGATATCAAATCCATATGACGCTGTTTGTAAACCCTGCCAAATGGGAAAACTGACTCCCACACAGTTTAAATCCAAGAACTCCACATCAACAGGAAAACCACTTTAGTTAGTTTATATGGATCTATGTGGACCATCAAGAAAAGAAGGCAGAAGAGGAGAAATATATTTTATGTTGGTCATTGATGATTATTCTAGACTTACATGGGTTGCTTTTCTGAAAGAAAATTCGGAGGCACTTGAAAAATTCAAAATTTTTAAGGCTCTAACTGAGAATCAAATAGGAAAAAGACTAAAGGCAGTAAGATATGATAAAGGAGGAAAGTTATGTTTAGGAGATTTCAAGGATTTTTGTGATAAAAATGGAATTAAAGGAGAATACACTATTCCAAGGACCCCACAGCAGAATGGACTTGTTGAAAGATAGAATAGGTCAGTAGAACAGATGGCAAGATCAATGCTAAATGAAAAGAATATTTCTCAGACATACTGGGTAGAGGCAATTCACACTGCTGTTCATATTCTTAATAAATCTCATCTAAGGCTGAACAATGATAAGACTCCCTATGAACTATGGTTTGGAAGACCTGCTTCTATCAAACACTTTAAAGTTTTTGGAAGTAAGTGTTATATCAAAAATAATGATGAACATATTGGGAAATATGATGAAAGGGTTGATGAAGGTATCCTCTTAGGATATGCTGCAAATAGTAAAGGGTATACTTGTTATAATAAAAGGCCGCAAAAATTGGTTGATTGCATTGACATCAAAATTGATGAAGGAATCCCCATGAAAGACATTCAAATAAGCAGTGTTGAATCAGACAAAGAAGATACTGAAGATATAGTTGAAGTTAAAGAGAACCGGGTCCAAGAATTAGAACAAGAAGAATTAGAGTCAGATAATGAACATGCAAAAATTCAGGTAGATTCAAGGAAGCAGACAACAACAAAACACCTTCAAGAATAGTCCAGAAAAATCATCTTGAAATCCAGATAATTGGAGACAAGAATAAAGGAGTGCAGACAAGAAGAAAATTGATCAAAGCTTCAGAACAATATCATATTTCCTTCCTATCTATGATAGAACCCAAGAATTTTGAAGAGGCCAGTGAAGATGAATATTGGGTTAAATCCATGAATGAATAACTTGATCAGATTGAGAAAAATAAAACTTGGGAGTTGGTTCCTAGACCTGTAGATAAAAATGTAATAGGTTCCAAGTGGGTATTTAAAAACAAGATGAATGAACAAGGACAAATCGTAAGGAATAAATCTTGATTATTTTGCAAAGGGTATGCCCAAGTTAAGGGACAAGACTTTGATGAAACTTTTGCACCAGTAGCACGATTGGAATCCATCATAATGTTACTTTCCTATGCCACCCATAAGAACTTCAAAGTATATCAAATGCATGTTAAGTTAGCCTTTCTCAATGGATATCTGGAAGAAGAAGTCTATATAGAGGAACCTGAAGGGTTCCAATTGACAGATGATCCTGACAATGTCTGCAAATTAAAAAGGATCTATATGGATTAAAACAAGTACCCAGATCCTAATATCATAGACTAGACAAATATCTACAAGCCAAAGGTTTCAAGAAAGGTACTGTTGAGAGTAACTTGTATATCAAATATGAAGGTGATAATCTATTAGTGGTTTTAGTGTATGTGGATGACATTATATTTGGTTGCACTAATTATTCTTCTGTGCAGTGGTTTGCTAATGCCATGCAATCTAAGTTTGAGATGTCCATGATAGGAGAACTGTCAGTCTTTCTTAGTCTTCACATTATCCAGAGTCCTGAAGGCTTATTTCTCACTCAAGAGAAGTATTGAAGGAGATGTTGAAGAAATTCAAATGGAAGACACATCACCTGTCAGTACACCTATGGTTGTTGGGTGTAAACTTAGCAAGGATGATCCCTCACCAGATGTTGATCATAGAACATATCGATCGATGATCAAAAGTCTCTTATACATCATAGCATCTCGTCCTAATATCATGCAAGCCGTTGGAATGGTAGGAAGATTTCAGTATGCTCCCAAGCAAATTTATTTGGTGGTTGTGAAGAGAATATTCAGATATTTGAAGGGAATAATGACTTATGGTCTCTGGTACCCTAGAATCAAAATATTCAGTTAACTGCATATTCAGATGTTGATTTGGAAAACTGTTTGGATGAAAGGAAGAGCACGAGTGGAGGTTCATTCTTCTTAGGTGATTCTTTAGTTGCATGGTTGAGTAAGAAGAAAGGCTCAATATCCTTATCCACTACAGAAGCTGAGTACATTGTTACTGCCACCTACTGCACACAAATTATCTGGATGATTCAGACACTGGCAGACCTGGAGGTAAAATATGTTGACCCCATTCCTCTCCATTGTGATAATACCAACGCCATTAGTATGTGTAAAAATCTAGTCCTTCACTCCAAGACCAAGCATATACCTATTAAGTATCATTTCTTAAGGGGGAAGGTTACAAACAGAATAATTCAAGTGAATTTTATCCCTTCTTCAGAACAAACTTCTGATATCTTCACTAAACCCTTACCAAAGACTCAGTTTGAGTACCTATGCTAGAACCTGGGTATCATATCCTATTCCAAATAATTTGTTCACATTGAAAGGCGGATATTGTGTTTATTGAACATATGGTAGGAGTTTGAAGTGACAAGTATTTGACTCTATTTTGATAGGGGGAGCTATTTTTATACACAGCATTTTTGACGTTGATGTCAAAGGGGAAGAAGTTCATGTGATGTTCAAATCAGCTAGCAAATCAGAAGGCATATCAGAAGATGGTGTTCCATAAATTTTTGGGTTGCCATCAATGCCAAAGAGGGAGATTGTTGGGAGTTTTTTGGATAGGCTGGAACTTGGTTGTCATTGATGGCAATGCAAATTCATATTAGAAGGACAGAACACATGAAAGAGATGCATGCAGAACTTGTTTCTCACTAAGTTAGAACGATTTTGTTTAGTTTCTTTAGTAGAATATTTTCAATGATTGGAGCCGATATGGTAGATGAATCTTTGGTTTCATGTTGCAATGACGGAGGACAATGTTTTGGTTTCGAGCCGACGAGCCACAATGGCGGGTGTTGTTTTGGTTTCGAGCCACTACGACGGTGGGTGGCTTGTTGACTACGAGCTGATATAGTAGCCGATGGTGTCTTTCTTTCATGCCCCTACAGTAGATACTTTCAGATATCTGAGCTGATACGATGGATGGGTCATGGCAGAGAGTTTCCAATGATCGAGTCAATACTGCGGCAAATAACTTCTCATGATTACGGTGGTTTAATTCTTAATATCATGGCTGGAATTTTGAGCCACAATGGTGGATTTCTTTTGACTTCCGATCCACAACAACTGATTGCGTCCGTCTTTCGAGTAGCAACGACAGGTGAAGGACTTGTTGTTTTTGAGTCGCAAACGGCTGTGGCGGATGATTTATTTGTTTTCATTCCACTATAGTGGATGAATTCCCATGTTCATGGCCGTACGGCAATAGAATTCTCAAGTTCATAGCCATTACAGCGGATGATTTCTCGCATATGACTTCTGGCTTTAGAACCACTACAGTGGATGGCCTCTGTGGATTGTGGCTACTATGATAGATAGTGAAGGATTGTTTTTGAAGAGCGATGGGGACTTACACAGTTTATCATCAAGGTCATGTGGTGGTACACAGGAGTATGGTGAAGCACTTAAAGACTTAGATCATGAAAATGTCAAAAAACCGTTATGTGTATTTTGTTTCAGTTACATGAAGGATACAAAAGGTTGGATGCTGAAGATATTGTGGGTAGTTATAGATTTGTAATAGATTCTTGATCGGGAATATGAAATGTTGGAAGCTTAAGCAACTGGTAGGTAAGTGTATAAAAGTGAGTTGAAGGGCACGGTGTTGTTTGGTGTAGTTGAGAGGAGGTGCTGAACTCCACAGGGGCTAAAGTATGAAGAGCAGAGAAAATCACAGAATGACCGAGGATGTTGAATATCTAGAATAGAGACATTGAGAGGAGCCAAGTTGGTATGCAGTGCTATATCTATATTTTTTCATATTGTACATATCATGTTTTAAATCTAAGAAATAAGGGAGGAAGGGTGGTGCTAGGGGAAAACTGTTGGTCTTCCTTATACAATTGGAAGTTGGTGCTTTCATCCAGTTGTAGCTGGAAAATGTTATCTTAGTGGGTGCTAGGAGAAACATGAGGGTTGGTTCTCTCTACAAGAAGGAATTTGTAAAATAGAGGTTGTAGCCTCATTTGAGTTGGTGCTCAAATAAAGATGAAATTTGACTGTCTCTATTATGTGTGCGTGATTGATGATCTTCATTCTTTCTGTTATACTTGCTTCATTATCATAACTGTAAATGTGTAATCAGTGATAATATGTTAAATAGTGAAAATTGGTTAAGCTTTAGCAATAACTAATTCACCCCCCCTCTCAGTTATTTGAGTGTTTTCAACACCTTCACCCAATCCATTTTTAAGTTCAATTATTTCAATTAATAGTTTCTTTACGATCCTTTGCAAAGTTTCCATATCCATGAAATTTTGATCTTTCTTCTTGGGGGAAGGCTTGAGAAAGAAGCATTTCTTTTTTTATTGGGGTATCTTTCCTCCACCCCACTAATTAGGTTACCTTTTAGACTCACCATGTATTTCTTGATTTTTATGGCTTCTCAAAAATTTTCTTCAAGTGTGGCATTCTCTACTCTCTTGATGAACATAACAATTGGCAAAGGTAAGGTGAAGGTGTAAAAATTTATGCTAATGTCCTCATCCAATTTAGAAGCATCCAAGATCTTATGTATGAAAGATAAAAAATATTTTAAGGTCATGATCACTTCACTAGTGTATCGGGGACACACCTAGGAGCCACCTACCACTTACTGTGCCTCCATGCATGAGTTTAGGTTCCCGAGGGACTAATCCCTATAATTTAGGAACCCACTCTAAGTTCCACCAATAGTTTCTAGCAGTTGAATCTAGTAGGTATTCAGTTAAGTCCAATTATGCTCTGATTCCCATCAGTTAGATCTCTCTCAGTTATTCTAGCACCCATTTCAATAATTTAGGGGAAGTAGGGAATATTTTCTCACCTACCCTCTTCAGTTAACTGGTTTTGAACCGTTTTAGTGATATGGAGTTGTATTAGTGAGCTCTAGTGGTTATTTTCCCACACTTAGTTAGCTCTGAAGTCAGTCCGAGTTGGTCTATTCAAATCCTATCTTAGGAATTCAATTTATCCTATGTGTATAACCATTGCATTACAAATTATTTACTGAACATGTGTGGATTAATACTGATTAATGGACATATGATTATTATTCTAATTATTGGTCTCATGATTGTTTTATTCTTCATGGATTATTGATATGAGTTATTGAGTTGCTTCTCTCTCTTCTACAATTCTTCATTTGAATTCAGTAAGGTTGATGATCCTATGCTTCATTGAATTTAACAAAATCTTGAGTTCTGATACTAAGATTAATTGTCTTTTGTGCATCGATTATTTTACCTATGCTCTTTATGCCTTAAAATATGGCTAAGTTTTACTTTTGATTTGAAAAACTAACTTTTAGTTTCCAAATTAAATTTTGAAGGTACAAAAAATTGGAAAATAAAATATAGGACTATATCATACCCTCCTTTCAAAAATTCATGGCCCTTAGAGGTGATTTGGGAAGAATTGGAAATCACCTTCTAGTGTAGTCCCGAACTAGTAATTTCCATTTTCAGAGCTCCTATTACATAATTCAACCTATATAATTTTTTTCAGACTTAATTACTATAGACAATAGTGTTGGGATATAGGGAATACCCCGGGTTTATACTTTAACTTTGCACCAACAAAAAGACCCACAGTGTTGACCCTTTCGGCAACAACCTGCGAACAGGTTGCAGTCTCACCCGAAACAGCTATGGGGTGCCGCAGAATTAGGTTTCTGCAAGCAGAAGAGGGATATAACTATACCTTTAGCCTTAACAACAAATTTTGATACAAAACAAATCTTCGGCATTCACTTAGTTATCTTCGCAGTTTAGACAAAAGAACGTTTCTTGCTTAACCCTTAACTAGGAATTCACAGCGAAGTTAATATTCAACAGTTATCTTACTTTAGCATTCACCTACTTATCAAAGCATAAAACATAACATCATGAAAATAACAGAACACAAGATATAACGTGGTTCACCCCCAGTGTAGGGGCTACATCCATAGAACTACACTTTTATTCAACTTTTTACAAAACAACAGTTCTGATCCGCGCACTTAGCTGCAGATCCGTCCTTCAAGTATAACTGCACACTTAGCTACAGTTCCTTTCTTACAAACTCTTAGCTGCAGTTCCTTTCTTACAAACTCTAAGCTGCGCACTTAGCTGCAGTTCCTTTCTTACAAAAACCCTCTGCGCACAGAGCTGTAGACGTCGTCCACGCACACAGCTGGGACTTGACCTTAAAACCCAAAAATAGATCTAACTTCTTCGCATCATATGGTCCTCATCTCATTAGATACTCTTGACATCTTTACATGAGTGCCTATTTATACAAGTGCACTATTACAAAATCATGGGCTTACACTCGAAATTTATGGACAATTACAAAAAAGAGGGCTTTGACTCAACCCCGACACCCCTAAGACTATTTTGAGTCACAACTCCGCTTACAAGATTCCAAAAAAACTGTGGAGTTACCAAAATTAAGGACCGTTAAGGCATGCCCCAACAAATAGTATAATAGATCCCCTGGAAACTTACATAAACCCTCTCTAAGTTCCCAAGTACCCTTCTTACCTAAAAAATCAAGAATAAATCTTCCTTGTGTTTTTTGAGCTAGTGTACCTAATCCTTAGTGAGTTTGGCCTACGTACATCACATCTATTATGAAGGTGGTCCATTTATTTGCATGAGGGGCATTAGTAAAATTTAACATTCCCACTTTAATTGGGAATTGGAGTCAAATTATCTTATCTTGTATGGTCTGTACAAAGGCAATCCCATGTACTACAATTTGGTATGCAATTTATCATAGGATATTCCTATAGGGAACGTGTATGGGTAAAATATGTGGAGTTGTGGAAATTACAAAATACCTAATGAAGGTCAAGATTTCCTAGATAAACCAGTCTCCAGCATTTCATATGGTTATCATGGCTGCTTGATATTGTTAGCAAAAAAAATGTGGTTAGTGCGGACAAAATGTGTTTCCTTAGTCTAAATGGTTTAGATATAGAAAAAAACAAGTACAACTATGCAACATTTCCCTAGATCATCACACTACTTGAATGTAAATTTTTTATACCTTTTTCTGAAGTTTATCCTTGCCTTCTCGAATGTTTTTGTGATCCAATCATGAAGAAGATATACCTGCAAAAGATACAAAGGACAAGAAACAAGGATACAAGCAATAAGATAATTCGATATATATATGCTAATGATCAAGGAGAAAAACAATAAATAACATTACACATTATCTATGGGAAAGGAAAAATATATTTGTATTAATGTGAATGAGGAAATAATTACAACCCAATTTCCTTGATGTTGGGGCTTCTCCCCACAAGTATTTCACCCTCAAACTCCAATCTCTTTTCCTCTCACTTCCTAGAAGAGTTTCAACAGCATAATGGTGTTTTTCTAGTCCTCCCTCAACCATGAAGATAATCTTACATTTATAAGCCAAAAGGATATCAAATGGGTTGATATTTCCTTGGAGGAAGTTGAGGGATCATCCCTTGGGGTTAGCGGATCAACTGCCACCTAATCTAATCAGTTGGGATAAACATCCATTGTTGATTTCTTCTAGGAAGCTCTTGAAAAATCTCCTTTTTCCTTTTATTGAGCACCAACTCTCTTTGCACACTAGCAAGAGGTGTCAGAAATGAACGACACTCCTTACACAAATACAAGGAGTGTCATTGGTTCCTTTTTCCCACTAAAAACTAGTGTCATCCTAGAATGAAACCTTATGTCAAGAGGCAAGGTGCATTGGTTCTCCTAGAAATGATCTCCTAACAAGGTAAAATCCCCTCAAAAAGTCTTTTGGAATATGTACTCTCTATATTTACACAAAATGATAATATTTTGGTGTAATAGAGATAACCTTGAGGCTAGTTGATTAAAAATGATTGTATACAATGGGGCCATAAAATGATCACAGCTGGCATAGAATTACATCCTGTAATTGGAGGACCATAATTCACAACAATACATATGGATAGGGGGGAGATCAAGGTTCCATTCCCATCCCATTTGGGGAAAAGTCTTTGAAAAAAAAAGGGTCGCTAATAAATAAGAATACATGCAAAAGCTGGGGATTTTCAAACTTTGTACCTCTTTTATGGATTTGGAACAACCAAGTAAATTGGAAGAAAAAATTCTCACCAAGTTTAATACTTGTCATGTTTCAGCAACGTGATGGGCCACAAAAGTCCATTCTAACCAAAAATGAGAGGAGTCATCTTCTTTATATAGTCCACAAAGCATGGTTGTTAACAATTGATATATATACCTGAAATAATGTGTGGAATACAATTGGTTGGCCCTTTTTGGAAATGCATTGTCTTATGTCCACCATTCTTTCAATACTTCCACCAAATTTGGATTCTTGACTTTTTATTCACTTAGAAAAGCCTCATTGAAAAACTCCTCGGGTTCCTTAAGCTTAAACATTTTGTTAAAGAAATCTAGTTGTAAGCCTTTCTATCATAATTCCATATTTTTTCACTACTGATCCAATCATTAGATCATTGTGTTCAAACACCCATATGATGGCATCATTATATGATAGAACTACAGGATTAGCGATGCTAACATAAATCCCACTCTTTTTAATATTTTGGAAAACTTCCAGATCTTTGTGATCTTCTAGGAACTCTTTATTTACAAGAATTTGATATATCCCATCCCAATCAGGGTCATCTTGAAACTTGGTCAGGTAATTTGTAGACGTGAATATGATTGAGTCATCATCTCTTTAGGGATTATGAATTTCCTCAACTTCTTCTTTGAGCATCACTTATCTCTTTCCCTATTTCTTTGGCAGATTGAGTGAAAGGGATCCTACAACAAAGACATAAATTAGAAATCTAGACCTTGATAATCAAACATTTTGTAAATAAGTGAATTATATTCACAAGATATCTCTACTTCAATCTTTGAAAAAAAACCGTTGAACTTAGGGTAGTAGGGTAACAAGTAAAATAACTTGGCCTTATCAACAACTTATGAAGAACAATGATGAGGAGTTATTATAATATATCCACCTTCAATGTTTGAAATGTGACCAAATATCTATAATTGATTTCATTATGTGAGAATTAATGAGGAGTCATTTCTCACACGTTGCCTTCGATAGAAATTATTTTCTAATATGATGAATTCAAAATGTCATATCTAAGCATGTCAATTGGAACAATTTAGTTGGTGGTAAGTTAAATGATTCATTCAAAATGGTAAATATAAATATATCCAATAGAGCATCAGTTAATCACATTTGGAAAATAACCAACGTTAATCATAAACATGAGATATGAGGATAAATATAATGGATTTTGATCAACAATTACGATTTAGTCGGATTAGAACCTTGACAATATTAAAAATCAAATGGCATTGGACTCAATACATAAAATTATACAAGCAACAATTAAAGATAGGCACACAATATTTACGTGGAAAACCCAAAACTGGGAAAAAACACCATAATAGATCTAGTATCTCTTGACCTGAATCGGCCCGGTTGAGCCAAGTGAGCTAGCCACCAATCACCTCCGAGATACTTTATAATGGATCCTCCTCAATCCTTATAAAGACTTCCTTATATGCTATACCATGGGTCAATACCATGGGACACCAAAATACCATTGACCACCAATACCATAGAAAAATACCATTGGCCACCAAATGCCATGGGCCCAAAAACATGTGCTATATCTAAACCACCTTTGACTCATTCCCGAGCCGAGGTTAACCCTAAAAATACACCCTTTAAACTTGAATTGGAGTAATCACCAACCCCCCTCAAATTTTTTACTATGGAATCTCAAAGACACCCCTTATCACCTAGGTCTATATCCTGACTTTACTGGTGAGTTACCAGGGGTATGCATGCCATAACAGGTCTTACAGCCATATGCCCATTTACATGAAAAATGCTCCATTAGTTTTTTCCATGTGTTTTCATGGTGACTAAACCATCATCATTCGTTGCTACATCCTCTCAGTTTTCCATGCTCACTCATTTTCTTCCATGCTCCTTTTGTACCTGCATCTAACATTGTCATTGATGTCCATATAAAAATAATACATCTACTGGATTGCATGGGTCCTCAGCCACTGTAACCACTAGTTCTCTAGGGATTCTCTTCACATACATAACTCATCAATCTTGGTCTCACAACTAATATTAAACCATCTCACATTCCTCCCACAATCGAATACTCAATCTCTCCAATCTATATCAAGTTAGTCTATGAGTACACTTTCCACCCTCATACCTACCTAATGGTTTATTCCACACTTGATGTAACATCCCTTCTCTATGCATAAGAGGGATACTTTGTGCTTCTATCACCCGAAGAAATTACATTCTAACATAACATTCTACCCTCTTGTACAATGTATCCTAAATAAGAAAAAGGTAGAGAGAGATAAGCAATAATGAGAGAGAAAAATAGAATATTATGTTATTTTTTCCTTAACTTTTTACCTCGAATTTTTATTAGGGCGCTTTTGGTACCGTTGGAAAGGTCTCGTTGAGGGCTACAATTTTTTTTTTTTAAGCTTCACTATATTCCTCACAGTTTGTCCTGGACATGTATTTTTGTAAATAAGGGCATGAGGAATCTCTAAAAGCATCTTTTCAAAGATTTTTTTCAAAAAGCATCTTTGAGAAGATTCTTTAAAATATTCTTTTTGAAAAGCATATTTGAAAAGATGCTTTTCGAGATTCCTGATGCCCATATTTACAAAAATGTACATCTTGAACAAACCGTGAGGAATCTCACAAAGATAAAAACATGACAGTTGTATCCCTCAACGAGACCTTTCCAACGATACCAAGAGAGATGCAATCCAACTTTGGGATCATATGTTATTGCACAAATACCGTACTATTCTTTTTTTCTCTCTCATTTTTACTAATCTCTCTCTACCTTTTTCTTATTTAGGATACATTTTGGGCTTGGTAATTAATTCCTTATGTAACCAAGAACCCAAATAAAACCACTAGGGTGCTGAGTTTCATTAACATGCACCCCACAACATATTAATTAAAAATCAGGTACAAAAAATACAACCTCAAGGATCTCCAACCACATGCTCTGATACCACTTATTAGGCTTTAAGGAGTATTAAAATGTAATAACTTGCAAGATGAATAAAATTAGAAAAGAAACCATTGAAGATAGACACATAATATTTACGTGGAAAACCTAAAACCAGGAAAAACCACCATAATAGATCTATTATCCCTTGACCTAAACTAGTCAAGGCAAGCTAAGTGAGCTATCCACCACTCACCTCCAAGCCACTTTACAATGGAGCCTCCTAAAGCCTTATAAAGTATTCTTTACATGAAATACCATGGGAAAATACTATGGGTCACCAAATACCATTGACCACCAATACCACGGGATATAATAAACCATGTTCCCAAACCATGTGCTAGACCTCAACGACCTTTGACTCATTCTCGAGTCAATTTAGACCTAACAATGCCCCCTTTAAACTTGAATTGGAGTAAACATCAACCCACCTCAAAGTTTTATAAAGGAATCTCACATACACCTCCTATCACCTAGGTCTATCTCTTGACTTTACCAGTGAGTTACCAGAGGTATGCATACCTTACCAGGTCTTACAACCATATGCCCTTTTACATGAAAATTGTTCCATTAATTTTTTTTCATGTGTCTTCATGGTGACTACACCATCACCATCCATTGCTACATTCTCTCATTTTTCCATGCTCACTCATTTTCTTCCATGCTCCT
Source organism: Pseudotsuga menziesii (assembly GCA_001517045.1). Lineage (NCBI taxonomy): Eukaryota > Viridiplantae > Streptophyta > Pinopsida > Pinales > Pinaceae > Pseudotsuga > Pseudotsuga menziesii. The sequence goes on from LPNX010413424.1 coordinate 86,157, forward strand.
TTTATACCTGCATCCAACCTTATTATTGACGTCCATACAAAAGGAATCCATCTACCAGATTACATGGGTCCTTAGCCGATGTAACCACTAGTTCTCTAGGAATTCTATTCACATACATGGCTCATTAATATTGTTCCCACAATTGAGGTTAAACCATCTCACTTCCCCCCCCCCCCAATCGACGACTCAATCTCTCTGATCCAAATAAAGCTAGGATACAAGTACACCTGCCACCCTTGTACCTACCTAGTGGTTCATTCCACACTTTATGCAAAATCCCTTCTATGCACATAAGAGGGATACCTTGTGCTTATAGAACCCGGTGAAATCAACATTTAACAAGGAACCAAAAATGTTGGGGTGTCGGGTACGACCGAACATGCACCCCACAATTAATTCAAAAAACTAGGTACAACACAATAAGCACAAATGATGCAAACCATGGATTTGATACCATTTCTCAGTATCTTAATGAGCATTAAGAATAATAATATGCAAGAAATAAACATTACAACAAGCAACAATTAAATATAAACACACAATGTTTACGTGGAAAACCCAAAACCAGGAAAAACCACCATAATAGATCTATTATCTCTTGACCTAAACCGGCCAAGCCGAGCCACGTGATCTAGCCACCACTCACCTCCAAGCCACTTTCAATGGAGCCTCTTCAACCCTTATAAATACTTCCTTATATGCAATACCATGAGTCAATACCATGGGCCACCAAAATACCATTGACCACAAATACCATTGGCCACCAAATACCATGGGCCTAAAAACATGTGCTAGACCTAAACCACCTTTGACTCATTCCCAAGTCAAAGTTAAACCTATCCGAAAGGTGTGAAAGGATGATAAAAGAATGGTAATTTGGCGACTCATCACTTAGAAAACCTTATCCTTTATTGGAGTATCAATGAGCTTTGGAAATTAAGTGAATGAAATACAATCAAGGTTACTTGAATATTCATGATTCTTAAAGAAACATTTAAAACAACATATCCGTATCAAAGTAACTCAAAGACAGTAACAAAGGAATGAATGTTTAATGAAATTTGATCATTACCATCAAAACAACCAAGATTCAAATACGTTTTCTTACATTATAAGTCCAAATTTAGTAGGGGGCATTGGATGATCTTCCTATTCAAGGAGGATATTCGAATGAGAATTGTTGTGGGTACAACACACCCCATTTTTTCACTCAAAATATCTTTACATTGCTTGATTTCCACCTAAATATTATCCTTCATATTTTTAGATGACCTTGTTATGTTCCAAATCCTATATGATTTGGGCAACATTTTTTTCTTTAATTGTTGATCAATGTCCCTGATTTCCTTCAAGTTCTACTTCCCCTTATTCATTTGCATGACCTCTTACTACATTTTCTCTATGAATCCAATTAAAGGGGTCATTGGTGTTAAATAAACAATTTATGCATCTTATTCTCTAGTTATGATTGGGCACATGTGGAGGAATATGCTCCTTATTTCTTCTATCTCATCCTCAATCACTTGTTTTTCCCTTTGTAGGTTTCTTTCTTCCTCTACCGCGTTGTCTACTATGACTTGTAATTGGTTGTTCTTTGTCCTAAATTGTACTAGGTCCCTCCCTATTTGTTGCAATCAATGTCAAATAATGTTACTTGATATGAAGTGTTTCTTGATCAAGTATTCAATGGGTCTCGCTTGATATTTGAGGAGTGAAATGCCTAGGAATGCATTGGAATCATTAGGTCCATGCGAGCTAATGGTTTCCTATTCCATACTAACCCCTACTCTCATCATTTCCACCTTTATGACTCAATCAAATCATTAAATTCACTAAATTGACATTAACATAACCATACTTACTGACTTGACCTTTGTATGGTCTATTAACACTACAAAATTTTATCAGAACGACACTCAAAGACCTTATATTGGCATGACTTAACCAATGTGAATAAGAATCTTCCCTCCCCTTGGACCACAAAGGTGGTGCCCAACTTCCTAAAAGGTTAAAATATATATGTATATTCAAACTATCTACCGTTATTTACAACTAGACTCAATTGATTAAATACTTTCTTAACCATAGTCCTAAGATGTATTTATTTGATGAAACGAGACTGACTATCTCACCCACAAGAGTGAGTCTTATTAGATTGACTAAGAAGACACAATCACCAATTATGTGAAATTCTCACTTTTAGGAGAGTCACAACTTAACCTAGTGGAGGGTTGAAAGTTTTTGTTCAAGTAACATTCACCCACTTCTCTTAGAACATTCCATCCAACTAAGAAAACTTTATTGCCCCTAAATCCCAAATAGTCTTGAATAAGAAAGGTCCTATACAATGCATTTGAAACTGGCTAGGGTTCCTGAAGTACCTACTATTGTAGAGAAGTACCATGCATCCATTATCAAAATTATTTTTCTTGATATGATGATTATTCCATGCCTTCTATCATGACTTCTTTACCAACTATTGATACTATGATAAAAATCAGTCCCTCTAATTCCATTAGCTCTACAACTCATCTCTATATTGACTCTTGCCATGACATATTTGTAGCTTTTGCAATGCAAAAACTGAATAGAAAAAATTATGTAGGAACTACTATATCTTTTCCATATACTAAATTGAAAAGGGTGTTCCTAGTCTACTTCTTGGTCATGGTTTTGTATTCCTAGAGTATAGTTGTATTAATTCTTGCACATGATCTAGGAACTAGGAATCAAAGTAATCAAAGAATAATTAACAAATACTCATGAATTGGTGTTAATCGGAACCGGAATTGGTTTCCTCTCTGTATATTTAATAAACAATGAATGGTTACAATACCAATGTTAAGCAATGGCTTAACTCCATGAAGAATTCGAATACCTAAGGAGACAATTCGAATTCAGTGAGTGAGTCTAGCTTAACTGACTCTCAACCATTGGTTCACACTCAGTTAACCACTTGAACAAAACCCTAATTGACTCACCAAACCCTAACTGAAGTTGGAGTGCAATAAATGACTCAATCTCAACTGAAGGAGATCAAACACATGTCATAGCAAGCCAACCATCAAGTGCTAGTGCTCCATGACTTTAATGAACCCCGATGAGGTTAACTGAAGCTGAAATGACCATCAGAAGTTGGTGGAGGCACCCTGTTGACTCCAGATCATTAAATAATGATAAATAATCATTAAATAATATATTTAATGAGAGGAGGCTCCCTAACTGACTGGTTTAACTGATTGTAACCACCAGTTAGCAATTAGGTGCATTAATATCACTCAGATCACCCCCAGAGTGCTCCAGTTAGCCTCCTTGACTGCAGGAGAAGGCTAAGTTAGCCTCCTTGACTGTAGGTAGGCGTGGGTGTGACTGGATGATGGAAATTAATGCTCCACTAATGTCAATTAATGTCAATTATACTTAGGATAGTGGTTTAACTAGGACAATTTGACCAAAAGAGTGTGTATGATGGTAAATGTCTCCAACACCCCCCCTTAAGCTATACTCAGGAATAGTTATAAAACATAGATTCATAAAAATGATAGGGCCCCAGAAACAAAGGCCATAGGTCACCCTGTACAATAAAGTAATTGCTTATTATAACCAAGGAAGTGGGGAAAACCTCATGGGAAAAATACCCCCCATCAAACTAAGCAGTAAATCAAGAATTGGTTCTTCTATGCAGCAGCATATTGAGACTGTGCATGTGAACCTATGAATCCAAACTAAATGAATATGTCTGGAGGAATCTTCCACTTTGGAAGAAGAACAATGCACTCAACTGAATCAGAAATATAAACAGCTGCACGGTGAAAACTGGACCCATGTAGAGCAACTGAAATCATCTGAAGAGAGAGCAAAAGTTCTTGAGGATTCGAACCATGTGTGGAAAACTCAAGAAACTGATATGTTTCATCCTTGAATAGCAAACCATGAGTGGTAAAATCAGCCCCAATTTTTAGGAGCAAGTGTCCAAGTGGATGCAGAATGTCTTCCTCTTTACTAGTTCTGTGAGGAGATGAGCTTGTGACCAAAGGTAGAGAATCCCTGGGACTCTGGAGAGTGAATGCTTGAGCTCCATAATCTGATATAGCTTTAGAAATATCTAATTATTCACAAAATAAAATATCAGCAACCTCATAAGAGGAAACTAACACCAAATCCCCAGCAGCAAAATTGAAGAAGAACCGCGGTACTTGATTTTTCACACCGGAATTGGTGAGAGAAGCTACAAGCATGGCTGAAAGCTCTTGGATTTTAAAATATGAAAAAAATAATATAATATCAGAATTTAAATAATATCTAAATAAGTTCACAACATATCCAAAACTATGAAATGAAATCAAATCCCCAGTAGCAGTTTCGAAGGAGACTTGCGGTACTTGGTTCTTCACACCGTTGATGAGAACAGCTACAAGCAGTACTGAAAGTTTATGAACCTAAAACTTTGAAACAATAAATATCAGATCAGATCCAAATAATATCATATCATATCCAATAAGGTTCATATTAGATCCAAAATTATGGTCAACCGAGACGGTAGATGCACAGTTTTCTTCTTCTTCAAAATTCTGAATTTTGGTGCATGCAATCCTGCAGAAATTTGCTGGAAGATATAGATCATGGGGAGCGAATGTGTCACTCTTATAATCTGATATTTCTTCCAAAATATCCAATTTTTTACATATTTTCACACCAGCAGCAACATTAGAGGAAGAAAAATCAAATTTCTCTTCACTTTCGGAAGCAATTACTCGTAAATTTTGCACAGAATTCAAAGGAAAATCACTGGTGAATGTTTGCATGGAAGTGCAGCAGTATTTTTCTTCAATATAAGAGATTTGAATTTCTTCTTATGTTTCAGCAATATGAGAATATGAGATATCAAATATCTCATGAACTTCCGGAGCATCAGGAGAAGGAGTCACTTCATGGAGACTTTCTTCAATTCGAATTGAATGTGTAGAAGATTCTGCTTCATCTTCATCTTGAACAACTTCATCAGAGAGAGTAGAGGCTAAGAATTTTGAGTGAAGAACTCTTGTGGTGCTTGATGTGATCTCCAAAGTACTATTATTATCCTCATTGTGCTTGCCAAAGGTTTTGTCCAATATTGTCCAGACTTCCTTTGGGTATTCAGCAGAACCAAGAATAAGGTAGTACAAGCTAGGAGAAAGGGCTAGACATATTTCTCCAATAGCTCTATCACTGTCATTTATCCAGTCATTCTCATTCTCATAAGACTCTTTTCCAAGTCCAATAGACACCTCATAGAGACCTCGTCTCTTTAGAGATGCAATCATCTTCAACTTCCATTATGAATAGCTTGTGAATGGGGTGAGAAGAGGGATTGATGAGTCCATTTGAAGTTGTACCTATTAAGACCTGTAAATCAAAACAAAAGGGGGCATCGTAAGGTCGAACAACCTACACATTCTAGGCTTTCATCACACCCAGCATATTCAATCAAGCAAGCTTGATCAACAAGTTCTTTACTTGGGATATTGAGTGGTAAGCCTTGGCTTCTGGTGCAGTGCTGGATTTTTGAGCTATTGCTCAAATTTCATGGAGAAATATGCCAAAAATCTTGTTTTTGAGAGATAGATATTCGTCCTACCGTATGCTCTGATACCATATTAATTCTTGCACATGATCTAGGAACTAGGAATCAAAATCATCAAAGAATAATTAACAAATACTCATGAATTGGTGTTAATCG
>LPNX010413424.1:92038-113334 GCA_001517045.1 Pseudotsuga menziesii
ATGTTACACAATAGCTTAACTCCATGAAGAATTTGAATACCTAAGGAGACAATTCGAATTCAGTGAGTGAGTCTAGCTTAACTGACTCTCAACCATTGGTTCACACTCAGTTAACCACTTGACCAAAACCTTAATTGACTCACCAAACCCAAACTAAAGTCAGAGTGCAATAAATGACTGAATCTCAACTGAAGGAGATCAAACACATGTCATAGCAAGCCAACCATCAAGTGCTAGTGCTCCATGACTTCAATGAACCCCGATGAGGTTAACTAAAGCTGAAATGACCATCAGAAGTTGGTGGAGGCACCTTGTTGACTCTAGATCATTAAATAATGATAAATAATCATTAAATAATATATTTAATGAGAGGAGGCACCCTAATTGACTGGTTTAACTGATTGTAACCACCAGTTAACAATTAGGTGCATTAATATCACTCAGATCACCCCCAGAGTGCTCCAGTTAGCCTCCTTGATTGCAGGAGAAGGATAAGTTAGCCTCCTTGACATAGGTAGGTGTGGGTGTGACTGGATGATGGAAATTAATGCTCCACTGATGTCAATTAATGTCAATTATACTTAGGATAGTGGTTTAACTAGGGCAATTTGACCAAAAGAGTGTGTATGATGGTAAATGTCTCCAAAAAGTTGGTGTCCTCTCATCCTAGTTATCATTATTGATGACAAAAACCTTTGTGAATCCCTACTCCAATATTTGGTTGAATGCCTCAACCATCCCTTTACCTAGTGGATTATTGGGAATGCTAATATGGTGTTGCACCATAATTTCCCAGGTTAAGATTTTAATAGTGTCACACATGAAATTCTTTTCTTGATCAGTTATTAGAATTTTGTGATATCCAAACTTATATATAATGTTTTCAAATATCAATCTTGCAACGATATGCATGTAGGGTATGTATACCTCTATATAATTTAGCAAACAAATCAATCTATGGAGGGGGGAGGGCAGGAATTAAAACACCAAAAAGGGGGTCTGATACAACAAATTGGTGTCTATCTAGTATGTGACCTTGAAAATATATCATCATCATCATCTCGAGTTGATGTCACCTCTACCCATCTGGTAAGGTAAAATGTCATGGTGACGATAAATTGATCCCCAAGTTCCTCATAGGTGGGTTAATGAGCCCAATGAAATCCACCGCTCATTTGTCAGAATGATGCAACGTGACCTCTAGATTTAATTGGAACTCATCCTTCCTAGAAGCTCATCCCATTTTCTAGGATACATTCCAATATTTACTAAATTCATTTACATCCTTGAATAATGTGGACCACCATAATCCTACTTGAAACACTTTATGAATAAATTTACCTTTGTAGTGGCCCCCTACTACTCCACTATAAATTTCCCATAATATCCCTACATGCTTATGGTAAATCATGTATTGCATGACTATTCAATCCACACCCAACTTGTATAGTTGACTTACAATCAACTAATAGTATGCAACTCGAATGATCAACTACTTATGTATGGTTGATTATCCTTGCGGTAAAACTCTTGTATTTAGGAAGATGGTGATGTCTTCTAGATAGTTAGGTATTTCTTCCACCCCAAATAATTCAAAGTTGGGAAATTGGTCATCAAGAAACCCTCAAAATTCTCTAGTTTCTACTCTAGATAGGTGGTCTATCCCAACATTAGTATTTCTCGACTTCATCACAACTTCAAAGTTGAATTCCTTAAACAATAATAGCCACCTACATATGGATCCCTCCGGTATTGGCTTGTTTTCCAAGTAATTGAGTGCATAATGGCATGATTGGCATTAAGATACTCATTAGTGAAAAATTAGGAAACATGTGTACCTATACTTGGGCTAAGGAGTGATTAAGGACTAGATATTATCACAAGCTCAAAATAATTCACTATGGATCATAGACAATCACTCAATGTAGTAGAATTTGATACATTTTCCTTAGACCTACAAGCTCACCTTGGCATCAATGATGTCATAAACATTTATAAAGAAATTTTTTATGATCCATTAATTCCAATATTTTGAGTCTCCTTTGTCCAAGGATACATTCCCTAATGTCCAAACCAAAACCACTATATATATAAGTAAAAGTACCCACCCAAACTATCCAGTTATTAACATCCCTTCCTAGAACAAAATTGAAAACAATTTCATTGAAGCATATACCAAATAATGACATTTGTAAATTTTAATTATAAAGGTTATTAATTTCTACTTGTACTATGTTTTTACATATAACATATATTAATAAATAAAATATTATATATAGCAATAACAATAATAATCTATTTTTAACATCACAACTTAACTAAACATTAAATTGATATTAGATTTCTTGTTTGTGAGACAAAAAAAACCATCCATTTCCATAATATATGAAGAATATATAAATACTCAAAATTGGATCGCCACGTCACTTCATATCGTTTCATAGTTTATAAAAACACGCTTACATTTATTTCTACCAAAAGTTTAAAAGTGGAGACTTTTCCAACCTTCAATGCACCAACTTGAAAAACTTGTCTAACCATATTTCTTTTTACTCAATGTCTTAAATTCATTCAAATTTCCAAAGACATTATCCTTTATCTTCCATAAATACAACCATACTCTTAAATTCAATATAGTGATGCTTTTTAGGTACACACTCTAAATACACACATTTAAGAGGCATTGCTCTAAGTCATCTATTAATTATATTAAATTTTATTATAATTTTTATACACAATAAATTTCGTACATATTATCGACGTGTAATGACCCATTTCGACCCATTTCAAAAATTCTTAACAAAGGCAAAATTTGGGGAAAAATTGTCTTCACTAATCTCGACTCTAAGGAATTTGAATGGCACAAGAGGGTATCGAATTTGGTAGGGACCAATATAGGGAGTCTTAGGATTACTCAATGGGATCTCTAATAACTTTATGGCAGGTTATAGACAGCCACAACTCAATTTGGGAACATTGACAAAAATGGTAAAATAACTAGTAATTTATGGTATAATTCCCCCTAGGTTGTGAGCAGAAATGGCTCTCCAAATCCTACGAGACCCTCCCAAACTATCAAATAGAGTATGGGTATTGTTATTAGACTTCATTTATTTTCATTTGGTATGGTTAATATTTCTGCAACAGAGGTGTAAAGATTCATATTCGAATGCATAAATTCAATTATATTTGCTTAAGGGGAATGACATGTAAAAGCTCAACTTTGACTCAGAAATTGTGTATATAATGGTTCAGAACAGAGCATAATGAATATATACCATTAAAATCGTAGTAATATCTCACTAACATCACATAACATTAGAGCCAAGTCACAACATGCATCAGATATACAACTCCATTGAAATGGGAAATCAACACATGGAAACTAGTCACAACAAAGCTTGGAAATGTGGACATTTGCATATGTATTTCTTATGATTTCGACTTAAAGATAATATGGGAGACATAATACAGATCCATAAGTCATTCACCCATTCTTTTTCATCAACTAGACTCAATGGGGTGCAACCACCATTCACACAAGTGAACCATCATAGAGAAATATGGAAATATTGAAGTGGGGATTGAAAGAATGGGAGGAGAGATAGGTCATGAACAATAGTAGCCTCCTATATGCAGTAAAATATTCCATTAATATCCAAATTATATTTCAGGGTTGCCACTACAACACCCAACTTGAATGAGAATCTCACTCTCTCGAAATTGGCTCACTAGCAAGGTAAGTGAGCATTCACCATGCAATTGACAAGCTAGTGCTTTCCAAATTGCCAAAAGAAAATTATAAAATGATAAAAATCCATCCTCATTGCTCATGACATATTTTTATAACCCTATTAAGGTCTTTCAAGGTCGAATTCACTCCCATATGCTTCCTCCAACTCATCCTTGATGTTTAGTAACCTCAATGACACGTGTCCTTCTCCTCAACCCTTCATCTTCCTCTAAATTCAAATTTCCGACACCAAACCCTGAGTGCACCCTATTGGAGGCTATTTTTATTTATGAAATGTCATATTGTCATAGGTCTGCAATCATGTCTGACTTTTCATATAATATTCCATCATTTTTGTCATAAACGACGTAGGGAATCTCTCTCCAAGTGGCACCGAGTTTCTTCCTAGCCTCTTCCTCTTCTATGGGGAGTTACTCCTCTTCACCCATTTTAATACTTGGTCTCATTATATGTTACTTGAATCCTATTCACTTTCCAAGAATGTTCCATTACTCATAATTTTTAATTTGGGATTAATTCATGACATGTGTACGAAAGAATATAGCCACCCAAGGTTTCCATGAACCTCCAAATGTCCTTATGAAGCAATGCCACTTTATTTTCTCCATATTTATTATTTGTATCACCCAATTTAATGTGTAAATGAAAAACTAAGGTTCTCTTGTGTCCCATAGCTCCCTTATTGCAAGACTTAATGCCTCCTCCCCAACCTAAGGAACTAGTAGGTGGGTGAAACATTGTCAACAAGTAGTCTCATTGGGATGGGGACATGACAATCCTCCCCACCCAATATTGCTTGTCCTTGGGCAATTCCAAGTTTGGATGCTGGAAAAAATTTTCAACTTCCCAAGTTGCTTCCTCACTAGGAAAATCCTTCCATTGTACCAAGTATTCTTTTACTTTTCTACTTCTTAACCTTCTCTCCCTTGTTCTCAATATTTTGTCTGGAATGAGAACAAGTTATGCTTCATCATCCAAAGGACGTAAAGTATCTAAAAATGAAATATGTCGACCTATAACCTTATATAGACATGAAACATGAAATACATTATGAATTTTACTTCCAATGGGAAGCTCCAATTCATATGCCACTTATCCAACCTTTCAAAACACTTTATAGGGACCATAAAACCTTGGTTTGAGTTTTTCTGAAATTTTACCCTTTATGGTGGTTTTTTTGTAGAGCTGCAACCTCAAATACACCAAGTCATTCACTTGGAAAAGCCTCTCCACTCTATGTTGTTCTGCATATTCTTTTTATTGATTTTGGGCAACCTACAAGTTACCTTTCAAAACCTTAGAAATTTCTTGACTTTATTAAATCCAATACTTAGCCTTTGGAGCTCCACTATCACAAAAAATGTGGTCAATAAAAGTGGATTCATCATAACCATAAATTTCTTTGAAAGAAGACATGCCAAGGGACATATGTGAAGTAATATTGTAACAAAACGCACCCAAATGCAACCATTTTATCCATGCTTTTTTTATGCCCACTAACATAGTTCCTCAACTAGCCTTAAAACCATTGATTCACCCTCTCTATTTGGCCATCAGTTTTTGGATGATAGCTTATGATAGGTGTAAAATTTGTCCCCACCATTTTGAAGAGTTCTTGCCAAAATGCACTCAAAAGTATGCTATCTTTGTCACTAACAATGCTCTTAGTACTCCCATCCATTCTGAAAACTTCTTTAAAAAATAGTTCAGCCACTTGTGCAGCAGTGAAAATGGTAGTAACAACAAAGAAATGAGAAAAATTAGTGATCCTATCCACCACCACAAATATGCAATCCTTACCAAATACCTTGGGCAAACTAGTGATGAAGTCCATGGAAATGTTCTCCCATTTTTGTTATGGAATAGGAAAGGGGTGTAAGAGTCCAGCTGGATGAGTGTGCTCCACTTTATTTTTATAACATGTGGGGAATTAATTAACATCCTTTATAACATCATCCTTCAACCCTTTCCATGAGAATAGTTCCCTCAACATTCGGTATGTTTTGAATAAACCGGGATGACTTGCTAGAAGAGAATCATAAGCTTTCTTTAAAATTTTATCCTTCAAAATTGAACTAGGGACCAAATGGATTCTATATTTGTAGTAGACGATTCCTTCCAACACCTTATACCTATCATCATGGTTAGTCCCATAAAAAACTTCAAGATAAAACTTATCCTTGTCATACTCTACTTCTAATGTGGCTTTCCAATTTTCTGCTACATCAATTAGATAAATAGAAGGTCTTCTAGATAAGGAATCAACTACCACATTATTGTTTCCTTAACATATTCAATATCAAAGTCAAATTCTTGAATCTTACTCACCCACTCTTTCTGCCTTTCATTTAGATCCTTTTGAGTGAGGAAGTACCTTAAGTTGTTATGGCCAGTTTTCACCACAAATTTGTTTCCCACCAAGTATTGTCTAAACTTGATCAAATCATGCATGATGGATAACATTTCCTTATTATAAATTGATTAAATATTCTCACTTGGCTTTAGCTTCCTACTCTCAAAATCTATTGGGTATTTTCCTTTTTTTAGAACTTCTCCAATGCCTTCTCGTGATGCATCAGATTCCAAGACGAATGGTTTAGAAAAATAAGGCAAGTCTAGAATAGGACAGTTGCTTATTACCTATTTCATTCTTTGAAAATATTTTTAAACCACTTCATGCCATTATAAAGCATAATTCTTTGTCAAATCAATGAGAGGTGAATATTTTTGGGAGAACCCCTTCACAAACTTTCTATAGTAGGTGCAAATTCTAATGAATCCTCTCAATTTAGTGAGATTTTTGGGACGAGGCCATTCTATGATGGATCTTATTTTCTCCATATCCACCTTCACACCATATTGACCAATGATGTGTCCAATATACAAGATATATGTCAAACCAAGATCATATTTTGACATCTTAGTAAACAAGTATTGATCATGCATAATTTTTAATACCTCTTCTAGATGATGCAAATGTTCCTTCCAAGTTTTACTATAAAAAAGAATGTCACCAAAGAAAAGTAGTACAAAATTATGAACTTGCTTGTGGAAGATATTGTTCATGCGTGATTGTAATGTGGTAGGTTCATTTTCCAAGCCAAAGGGCATGGAAACAAAATCAAAGTGACCATTGTGTCATCTGAAAGCAGTCTTTTGTATGTCGTCTTCCCTCATTCGAATTTGATGATAACCGTATCTAAGGTCAATCTTTGAGAAGAACTTGGCTCCATGGAGATCATCAGTCCTTGGGATGGGATGTATATTCTTCACTATCTTATTATTGAATGCTCTACAATCAATGCACATCCTCAAATTTCCATCCTTTTTCTTTACCATAACAACTGAAGAAGCATATGGGCTAGAACTAGGCCTTATGAGACTCATTTCCAAGAATTCTTTAATGGCCTCCTCAATAGCATATTGAATCCTTTCGGGGTGTATATAGGTCTTCATTAAGATAGGTTGTGTTCTTATCTCTAACTCAATGTGTTGGTACTGGAGTTGTAAACCCTAAGTTTTGTATAGTCATAGGTAAATTTATATGCTTGTTTTGAAACCTTGTTATTTTATGCTATTTTATATATTTTGTTTGATTAAAAGTTAGATGGTTGGCTCATAATTTTATTTCAAATCCATACATATAAGATTTCAATATATATTACATGACTATGTTAATGCTTTTTATTAATTTATAGTCCAAACTATGGGCTTGCTTAAAAATTAATGTTCTTGTAGCGAATCTTGATCTTTGAAAAATTAAGTGATGTCAGAATGTTAATAGGTTTCCACGCATTTTTATAAATCATGATTAAACATTGTAAAGTGTGAAGTGGAGGAAATATGTGGCTCAAGTTCTATACAAGTTACATGTTTACATAATGATGCGAGTTGACATATTGATGCATAGCATTAATGGTGATTGTTCGTGGCTGTACCAATGGTTTTACATTCATTGTATCATAATCCTTTGTATTATCGGTGGGATTTGTTTTAGTAGGTGTTTGAAATATGTAGTTTCAGTTTACCGCCGTAACCATGAAGAAAAAAAGAGGTAAAACACACAGGTTTGAACCATTTAATACACAATGGGATGTAGAACATCCAAAATGTGCACAGCTGCTAAAAAATGCAGGTTGGTTCATTTTTTTTGAAAAAATCACAGGGTATAATGTTGAAGTGTCCACATAATTTTCTTGAAGATTTATAGGCACAAGGGTTGATTTTAGTAGCATTATCTTCAAAGTTTTAGAATAGAAAATTTCAAAAGCTACTGAATTATCCATGGATGGAGATAAATGTTTTAAGAAGTTACCTGTCGAGGTTGATTTAGGATTATTCCTTATGCCTGGTCATGAAACGCTATACCAGAGTAGAGGAATCCATAGAGATATTTTTAAAGAAGAGTGGAAAAAAATATTGAGCATCATTCAAAGATATATTACCTGTGAGGGTTGCTTTGCAACCATTTTTAGATATCATCTGTGTTTTCTTCCTCATGTCGCAGGAATTTCAAATTTAAATTTACCTTCTTTATTTGTTGAAAAGCTTGTCTAAATTGTCAATCAGGGTTAAAAATCACCCAAATCACACTTCTCATAGTGTGTTCCATCATGGTTTAATCAAGTTGCTAATTGATAAAGAACTGGAAAAGAAGGTATGGACTTGACATCATTTTTTATTCTGGTCTGGCTTTAAATTGACAAGTCAACTGATGCAAAATTGCAAGAAGGGAAACAAGCCCCAATGAATCTTAGGAGTTATAGTAAGAGAAAAAATGTGGCAAAATAACAACAAGGGTCTGAAGGGATTTTAGATGCAAATGCAAAAGTAGATTCATATGTAAATGCAAAAGTAGATTTAGTTGCAAAAGAAATGGTGATTACTCCCAGTACTCCTGGTTTTGAAAAGAAATTTTCAATAATGGAAAAAATGGGAACAACGAGCCTGACACAATCGAAAACACTAGTTATCAAAAATACCTATGCACATGATCAAAATTTTGAAACAACTAAGTGGAGGCCTAAAAACAGACCTACAAATAAACTACATATGAATATGAAGTTGTTGAACCCTAAGCTTCAAGAGGAAAAAATGATCGATATCGAAGAATCCTCCAGTGAAGAAGAAACTCAATCTAGAAAAATTGAAGGTATGATTTCTAAATCCATAAAAATCATTGAAGAGAACATCATATCTATTCTAGATATTCCAACCAAGAAGTTCATAGATAAGGGTAAAAAGGTCGTGTCTGCAGTAAGTGAAGAAATAAGCAAAAAATAGCCATGCTTTGAAGGAAATATGGAAGGTGTTAAGGATTTAAATTGTAAAGGTTCATATCAAGAACATACAATTCTATTACCTGAAATATCAACAAAGAATCATATAAATGTAGAAGTATACGACTTGGATAAAAACATGCAGAATGGAGAAGAAATAGAGGTTTCAAACCTTCGAAAATCTTTGCATCACCACAAAATCCCGATTTCGCATCTTAATCATCTTAATGACCAATTGGTGAATGCAAATCACATGATTAGACAGGACCTTGAATATATAAATGCCAATTATGCAGAGTTGGTTAGAGTTATTGAGGAAGCAATGAAAAGGACAAAAATGGCTCAAGAGGCAAATGCAAAATTGCTAAAAAAGAATCAAGAATTAAAGGACAACGTGCTAGCTATAGAAGATGACTTAGCTAGACTTCGGAGGATATCTCAAGAAGTAGATGGCTTGAATATACTTGCATAGGATGCTCGTAAGCTTTGAGAGGTCGAAAAAGATAAATCTTGATGATTCAAAACAGTTAGCTGGAAAAGTTCAAATTCAATTCGATTTAGAATTTTTTGATTAGATGGAAATACAGTATTTGTTTATTTTTTAACTCTTTCAATGATGTATTAAACCAATATCTATTTTTGTACTATTTTGATCGTACATGTTTGGATCTTAACAATTTTTAGAATTTTGATTAAGTATAAGTATAGGAGGGTAGCATAGGGAGAAAGGTTGTTTATAGCAGTGGATAGAGTAGCATATCTTGTAGACTACCTCTTTGAATTTGGAACCTTGTTAAATTTTATAAGTTGTATGAAGGATGAGAAATACTATATGAGCCACTCTTACTTTGAGCTAATACAAATACTGTTCAAAGTATTTGATATTTTTGTGATGATTTTTACAAGAGATAGTGTTTCTGTCTAAGTTTCTCATTGCAGATATACGTGTTTGTGTTTCCCTTTTACAAAGAATGTTTTTCTATTTTAAAGGTATTTATTTATTGGATACGTAATCAATTGTTCTTGGTTATATATATGATTCCTATCTTTCTTATGCGTATATACGGTTTGTATATATATGCTTTTACATCATCCTTGTTTACTTCTTTTCTTATGTGTATGGGTCTATGTTTCATATTTACTCGGTAGCATATTTACCTTATTTAAACTCTTCCCTATTGTTATACACCAG
The DNA here is from genome assembly GCA_001517045.1 of Pseudotsuga menziesii. NCBI lineage: Eukaryota > Viridiplantae > Streptophyta > Pinopsida > Pinales > Pinaceae > Pseudotsuga > Pseudotsuga menziesii. The sequence continues at coordinate 102,264 of LPNX010413424.1, forward strand.
CAAATCCAAAACTAAAAACTCAAATATTTAGTTTGCACATTTTAGAGATGACTGGGATTTGTACCTTGTAGTCTATTACAAACTCCAGTACCAACATCTTCTGGCATCGTTGACGAGGATGGAAGTGAAGCACATCTTCCCTCAGTAGTTTTCATTGATTTTATTTTGGAAGGTGAAAAAAATCAGAAAATTTTATAGACTACAGTTTCATCTAGATTTTTTTCATAGTGGCTTCTAGGAAAACAGGGACTAGGGGAAATCCTACATCTCCCTTGCATCCAGGAGTTTTAGATCCATAGTATATTTTGAGAGAGTCCAGGCAAAAATTAATTTCTATTTCTTCCGAAAGATATCATTATCCTTCATCTATAGACATACCATATCAGTCACATCAAGCTTGTCCTTCTGCAAATCTACAGCCTGAAAAGGAAGAAAAGGAGCAAGACTTTCCTTTTATCTCTACTATTCAAGTTGATAATTTTTAGGTTTATACCAATCTTTTATCATCTAGAAAAGTTAAAACTGAGAGCTTAGATATAGGAGGTTTGTCATTAAAATCTCAACTTCCACCTTATACTCCTCTTACTAGAAGGATTCTATTTTATCATCTTAAGTCCAGTAGTCCTCTTTCTTCATCAAGCCAAGTTAACCCAAACATGGTTGGACAACCTCTTGATTATATGGATCATATAGTGGCTGCAAGATATTCTCATTTGGTTTTGCCTCAGCCCCTTCATCCTCTTCCTAGGGGTGATTGCCAAAAATATATACCTAGCCTCTAGGTTCAATTGTCAAGGTGAGGTGTCTACTGAAGAGCACTAGAATGATTTTTCAATTATGCAGATAATCGAAACATTGAGGTTAAATATGTTTGGATGTGGATGTTTGTACATATTTTAGATGGAGAGGTGAGAAAATGGTTCATAGAGTTACCACCAGGTTCCGTAGATGGGATAGAATATTTAGAGGAGGTGTTTATGAGACAATGGGGGGACACTAAAGATTATCTTTGCTACATCACTGAATTTGGAGCATTGAAAAGGAAACAAGATGAAACAATCATAGATTTTTCAAAGTGTTTCAACAAAATGTACAGTAAGATACCTGCTGAAATAAAACCTTCTGAGACATTAGCAAAACTCACTTATGCTAATTCTTTCAATTTTGATTTTTCTTTGTTATTAAGAGAAATAAGGTTTATATCTTTGTTAAATATGCAAGAGGTTGCATTAGAAGTCAAGTAAAATTTGTTGGCATCAAGAAAACTTAAAGGTAAATCAGAATCTCAAGTGCATGATAAAAAAGGAAAAAAAGAAACAATGCCATCCACTTCTACAGGAAAATCATAAGAAAATAAATTGGATGAGACGACCAAATCAATCAAGAACTTGTCTACAAAAATCAATAGGTTCGAAATGGAAAATAAGAATCTAAATAGACCTATACAAGAAGCAGATCAAAATCCAAATCAATTTAGATGATCTTTTGTTCATATATTCTTACCTAGAGAAAGAAGAAACAATGATATTCAAAGGGAAAGAAGAGATAATGAAGATCAAAGAGTTCAACCTCCTTTCCAGAATAATATGATACGGGATGATGAATCCTATGAAATTGATGAATTGGTGGTTGAAGAATTAGAACCTGATATTGATTAATTAGATTATTTTTTGATACACCAAAATATTTTCCTCTTGATCCATGTGTCAACAATTGTCCTAATCCCCAAATTTCCCTCTGCTAAAGTTGGTTGATATTGAGGTTGTTTCTGCCTTTTTTCCCTCTTTAGGAAGGTCGATGCTCTTTCCCTTCATGCTAGAAGTTCCTAAGGCACTCTTTCTCTTAAGAGAAGGGGTGCCAATGCTCTTTCCCTTCATGCTAGAAGCACCAACGATGCTCTTTCCCTTCCTTCTAGGTGTGCTGATGGTGTTTTGAGGGAAAACATGAAGCTGTGAGTCCCTTCTAGAAGGTGGATGTGGTGGGGGATCATCCCTATCATCTAGGTGATATGTCATTTGGTTCCTAACCTATGGGGATATCCCTTAGACCCCTCCTCCTAATCCTCAATCTACTTTATCCTTTTAGCCTTATAAATTGAACCCTCTCTCCATTGTACTATGTTAATTTTATGCTAGTGGAATTTCTAGGTGATTGTTGTAATCTCACAGATCACATAAGGTTACCAATAATACACACTAAAACATATATAAATGTAAAACAGAGACAAGAGACAAGAACATATAGGTAAATAAATAGATTATATTATACAAATGAGTCCATACAACACAAAGAACTGAACTGAGTTCTCATCTGGCTCAACAAACTAATATATATGATTACAAAATGGTTACAAAATAACTACCTATCGGTTCGGTGAACCGACACGACCTTAGGTGGCCGACCTAATATCTAACTTTAGTTGGCCGACCGACTTAGTTGGCTGATCGACTAAGTCGGCCCATCGACTTAGCCGGCTGATCGACTAAGTCAGCTCTCGTTCAAGTCAACTTATCGACTTGCTCCTTCTACATCTCCCCCATGAACAAAATGTTTCTTCGTCCCGAAGAAATAGGGAGGTACAAAGTTCTTGCTGGCCTTTAATATTTACTGCGGTGGGCTGTGAAGTTTGATGGTCGGCCATTTCTGTACGTAGACTTCTACAATGGCTAGGGTTGTGACGGTGAGGTGATGTTGGAAATCTGTCCAACTCTGCAAAACTTTCTAGATGTCGATGGTGAGTGTGGTCAAGCCTGATAAGATTTACATATTTTCTAAGATGGAGACTTCAGCTATCCTCTCCATTTTGGGACCCATGAATTGGTCCTTCTCCTCAGCAGTCTCGATAAGTCGTTTCATCTGTGGGTATATGATGTCGACTTTATCTAAGTTAGGGAGAGCTTGTTGCACCCACTGATGTGCTTCCCTTTCTAGTTTCTCTAGTTTGGTGGTTTCAAGCACTATCTGTTCTTCTATTGTCATTCTAAGTGCTTCCTCAGTCATCTTTCTGCTCTCCAGTGCCTGAATCCCTTGCCGATTCTATAATGTCTGTTGATAAACTTGCCCATAGTGAGTAGGCCAGTCTCTTAGTACTTCTTTGATTACGACAGACCCCTCCATATGGTCCTGCAATACTTTATATGCTTCAGAAAATGCAGTGTGCTGTGCCATGAGGAGTCAAGCGGTTTCCTCTTTTTGTTCCTCCTTGGTTTCTTGAATGTGCACTTGGAGGGTCGACACCATGCTCTTAAATAGCTGATACACTCTTTCAAGTGGTCTATCTGTGTCAATCTCTATGGGGCCCGACATGACGGACTGGGCCAAATTCCTGCATTTGTCGAGAAACTCGACCTGTTCTACCTTTTTGTCCTTGATTTATTTATTCCTTTGCTCGCTCCTTGTCTTTGCTTCACTCGCTAGGGTTTTGAGGAGTTTTCCCATCTCTGTTTCGGTTAAGGAGCTTACATCCTTCAAGCTAATCTGGAGTTTGGGAGGCTTTCCATGATGCTCCTTCTTATGTTTCTCCTTCTTCTTCTTGTGATTTTCATTGTCTGTCTCCTATGTACCTGCAACAGTCGATGCGAGATATTTGGTTTGTGGGTTAGAGGCCAATGGTTTGTCTAGTTGGGGAGGTGGGATGATGACCACCTCTGGTTGTGTGGTTGTATTCGGTTGTGGTGGGCCTATCTCTGAGTCAGGGGGTGGTGGTGGTGGTGGTGATGGATTTGGCGAATGGTCAGGGGTGATTGGTTTGGGGGAAGTATGGTTGAGTGGAGGGTTGTTGGTTCAGGGGTGTGAGTTTATGTCAGAAGACATTTCTACTCCCATCAGTGCAGTGGCTGGTAGGTCGGCTTGGGGTACAGGGTCAGTCGGTGCAATAGTGGAGGACCGATGTCCAGTCACTTTACCTTCCTTGTCGGGGTTTCTTGTGAAATTCGACGTGATGGTTGCAACGATTGGGGGCTTTGTGCCATGTCCTGTGAAGATAGGTGCCTAGGTAGAAATATTCTAGGCCAACTTAAACAATGCAGGCAGTGTCTCAAAGAAATCTTGCAAGTCGCTATCTCTGTTGAATTTTGCTTTTACCATCTTCGGCATTGCACTTTTGTATAAGTCGAGAGGGCTGACTAACTATTGTTCTGGTGCTTGCTCCTTGGTTATTAGCATTGGTGATGGGGGTGGGGGTGTCGACACAAGATCGACGACGTTTTCGAGCGTCGATGTAGTCTTTGGTTTTTTCGATCGACCTGCTTGTTCTCCTGCGTCGACAAAGCACTGGAACTGGGTTTCGATCGGCACTTTGTTTGTGGCAGCATCCTCTATGATGTCGAGGGCCATGGCTGCCAGTTCATCCTTGTCCTCAGATGATTTGGCAATGATAAGCTTGCGATTACCTTTACCTTGTTATTATTCTTGTGTTTTCAGTTTCTTCCTGGCTGCTGCTATTTCTTTGGATATTTTTTGAATAATACCTTTTGTAACAGCATACTCAGGGTTGTCAGGTTCTATCTCACCCGTCGATGCCTGAGTCGAGACGACACTTTCTGTAGCCGAAGGAGTTATCTGCTGCTATGGCTGTGGCTTTGCCTTTGGCTTTGTGGTCTAGGGTTCTGTTCTTTTTGCAGTTGAAGGTTTGATATTTATCTGTAGTCAACCGGTGTGTTCGACCGGTGTCTCCTCCGTCACAAATGTGATGATGTAGAGGTTGAGCTCATAGTCTTCCTCTTTTTCCTGGTCCATGAGTGGCTTCTCGATCAAGAAGTCAATATGTTTTGCTACTGCTGGTACTGGTATTTTTGTCTTGGCCTGTCAAGACAATTCTTGGAAGATCTGGTTGACAAATGGATAGTAGTCGAGGGCTTTGGCATTGGAATCCTCTCCCTGCATGTACCACACCGAGGTATGGTCAAGCTCCAGCTGGATGTGTGAGTTTGCAGGTAGATTTCATCATATGTTCTGAGGCACCCTCCATCTAGTTGTGCAGACTTTGAGTTGTTGGAACCAGTTCTCTAGAAATACTTTCTCACACTCCATTTCATGCAAGGTTCCTTTCTGGGAGAAGGGTTTAAACCTCCACATGTTGAACTTCGACGGTTCCCGAAAGACTGGACTCCCCTCTGGGTAGATGTGGTACATTACAATCCATAAGATGAGGGAGGGGAACTTGATGATTCCCCCCATTTCTTGGAATCACTCACAGATGGTCTTCACCATGTCGGTGACATAATCACCCCATCTGTATATTTGTCTGTCGGTGGCAATGGTGTCGACGGCTTATAGCATTTCTAGCTTAAGGTCGCTTCCTCGACATGCTAGAGAGAGTGTTATGGAAATGATTTTGACCACAATCTATGGCGTTCAGGTTGTGATTTGGCTAATCATCAACCCTTTGGAGTTTTTTCCGGAAGGGGACCCAGTGATCTCTTCGACCAGACCTTCTTTGATTCCAACTGGTACGGGGTCTCCTTTATTAGAGAGACTGGTCATCTTGGAGATGACATCTCCAAAGATGTTGACCAGCTCATCGAAGTAGAATTGACCATTGTGGTATCGATTGATTATGAAATTGACAGCAGCTTCCTTCATGCCACCAAAGATGGCCATCAGCGGTGCATTGACATAGCCGAAGAGAGTGTTGTTTCTGACTTTTTATGCTGCTTAAGTCATCTTTTTGTTGACAAAGTCCCATTCTTGTATCTTGGTCCATATCTTTTGCCATGAACATTCCTGTACCTTGGCATTTTTTATGTTCTTCAGCCTATGAACTAAAGGTGTATCTGTAGCTTGTATCTCCTTGGCTTTGGTCGATGCTCTAGTCTGCTTCGGGGCCATTGTGTCGGTTTGGTCGATGTCACTAAGGGTTTCTCGACTTTTGGTCGACTGGATGCTTTGATGCTCTATCTATATAGGTTGCAGTGAATGATCCTTCAACACTCCAGTATTTATAGGCGATGTTGTGGTTGTGTGCGGTGATGGGTGCATTAACGGCGGACATGATGTTCCAGCTGGAGTACGCGAGTGTGTCTTAATGGTTAATTGCTTTCGGCGTTCAATTTCATGAATGCGCGAGGGGACTATCGAAGTCATCGGTTGGTGTCAGTGATGAGAATGGTCGATGGAAGTAGTCGGTCGATGAAAGTGGTCGATGGTGCTAGGTCGATGGTCATGATAGTGGTTGTCGAGATAGTGATTTCCTGTCATGGTTTTCTATCTATAGGGTATTATTTTGTTTTTGGAATTTTTAGTTTTTTATGGATTTTGGTTAACGGTTATGGTTGTTATATGATTTTTTTTTCAAGTGAATTTAGTTTTTGAAGCATTTTAGTCGAGCTCCATTAACGAGCTTCTGAAATACCATGCCCTATAATGTCCTTAGTCGGACTGATCCATTGGGATGTATCTCTTCGACAACGTAAGGTCCCATCCACTCTGTGTGGAGTTTCTTAGGTTTTCCTTTGACCCGACTATTGTATAGTAAAGCAAGGTCATCGACCGACAGGTTTTTGTTCTTGATGTCTCGGTCATGCCATGCTTTCTGTTGTTGCTTCTAGATTTCTTGGTGTTGTATAGCCATGAGTCGGTGCTCTTCCAGCTTGCTGAGTTGAAATAGTTAGTCCTTCCTACGTTGTTCAACATCGACATGTAGTATTTCGGTGACAATAAGTGTCTATTGTCAGAAGTGTAGTGGAACTACTGCTTCTTGTCCATAGACTAGTCAAAAAGGAGTTTGGTCGGTCGATCGTTTATAGGCTATTCTGTATGCCCATAAGACTGCAGGTATTTTCTCATCCCAGTTGTCCTTGTCAGCATTACATATTTTAGTTAATCCTTTTGTTGATGTTTTATTGAATGCTTCAATTGCTCCATTCGACTGAGGATGATATACTGTACTCCGACGATGGTCGATTTGGAACTGGTCGGTTAGGGTTTTGATAGTCTTGTTGATAAAGTGTGTTCCCTAGTCACTAATTAGGGTTAGTGTACATCCAAATCTAGTGATGATTTTCTCATAGATAAAATTAGCAGCTATCTCACTAGAACATGTATCGACCGGTTCAGCTTCTACCCATTTAGTGGCATATTCTACTACAGTAATGATGTACCTTGCACCAGTTCTTTTTGCTGGTATAGGAAATGGTCCTATGAAGTCTATGGCCCATATTTCAAATGTGAGACTTGGGTTTACTGATATCAAGGGAATTTCTGTACTAGGTAGGGGTCGACCTAGTCGTTGACATCTGTCACATCGACTAACAAAAGTTTTGCAATCTCTGTGGAGTGTCAGCCACCATAGTCCTGACTATTGGATTTTCTTTGCAGTTGTATCTGCTTGAAAATGTCCTCCTGCCGGTCCATAGTGTGCTTCATGCATAATTTGGTCTCGTTCATGTTCAAGTACACACCTTCTGAGGATGTCATCTAATCCCATTTTGTATAAAAATCCATTAATGAGACTGTAGGGTGCATCCTTCGTAGCTAAGATCTGCTTTTTCTTGGTGCTCATACCTTCTGGTGCATGTCCATCTTCTAAGAACTGAGCTATTTCCTCTAGTTATGCGGGGACTGCTTCTATCCGAAATAAGTGTGCACCAGGTAAGTCATCGTCAACTTCTGTCAGTTCTTCTCCTGTGTCGATACGAGATAAACGGTCGGGACTGACATTTAACTTGCCTGGTCAAACGACAAATTCAAACTCAAATTCTTGGAAGAGAAGTAGCCATCGACAAATCCTTCCATGATGGAGTGGTTTATTGACAAGATACTTCAGGGCCCGATGGTCGGTATAGAATATAAATGGATTAGCTAGCAGATAATGTCTATATTTTTGTAGTGCAAAGACCATTCCTAGGGTTTCCTTTTCTGTGGTCGAATAGTTTCTTTCAGCCTTGTTTAATTTTCTGCTGCTGTAAACTATGGGATAATCCATTCCATCATCTCCTGGTTGAGTTAGGATTGCTCCTATTGCTAGGCCTGATGCATCAGTATGAACATGGAATTTGATCGACCAGTTTGGAAATTTTAGGAAGGGGGCTTCGACTAGTTTTCATTTTAATTTTTTGAATGATATGTGGCATTCCTTTATCCAGTTAAATTATTGGTATTCCCTTAATATTTCTTCAAGAGGATAGATCATATATTAGTAATATCTTATGAATTTTCTGTAATAGCCTGTGTGGCCAAGTAACACCCTGACTTGTTTGGGGTTTACTGGTGGTTTCAGGTCGAGGATAATTTTAATATTTGCAAATTAGACCTTAATACCTTCCTTACAGATAATGTGCCCTAATAGGATCCCTATGGGGGTCACAAATATACATTTCTTGATGTTTAGGGAAAGTTGAATCTGTCGACATCTCTCCAACATAAGTCTGAGCCATTTGCAATGATCTTTTAGGGTGGAGTATATTGTCTAGTCATCAAAGTATACTACCATGGTCTTATAGATGTACTCTTGAAATGTTTTGACAACAATTCGAGAAAACACTACAGGTGCATTCTTTAATCCTAAAGGCATAACTTTGTAAGCAAAAGAACCAAATTCACACACAAAGGTTGTCTTCTTCTGGTCCTCTTTAGCTATTGGTACTTGGTTATAGCCTATCTGTAAATGAGTAGAATTCATGTCCTGCAACTTCATTCAAGATTTCATCTACATAAGGTGTTGGAAATGGGTCTGTCAGTGTTACTTTGTTTAGTTCCCTGAAGTCGACACAAATTCTTAGTCTGGTCGGGTCATGTTTCTTAGGTTGAACTACCATTGGACTTGCCCATTCTGATTGGTTGATAGGGTAGATGATGCCTGCTGCTAACATGTTATCAATTTCCTTTTTAACTATCTCCTTGTATTTGTGGGCTAGTTTATAAGGTATTTTTTTCACAGGTCGAACATCAGGTTTAGTATCAATTTTCATCTCTCCCATTTCATGGACTAAGCCTTTTAGGTCTTTGTAGTCTCCAGCAAATACATCTTGGAATTCCCTTAGTAAGTTCACTATTTCGATGGTCTGTTCTTCGCTCCAGTAGTCACCAATCTTTGCCATTTTTGGTCGATCATCATTTGAGATGCCGAATTCTTTGGTTTTGAATTTAGCATCTAGCCACTCTGGTGCTTTGGCTTCATTGATTGGTCGACTTCCTTCTTTGAACTGTGAGAATGTGGCAGGGAAGTCGGCTGCAGTCATTCTCTCGGTATCTGCTTTGTCAGTTGTTTCGACTTTCAGGATTGTGTGGATAGGTTTGGTTGTCTCGACATGGTTGGATTTCCATCTAAAGTTCTTTCCTTCTGTGATTTCATTTTCTAATTGTAATCAGGTCGACTATGGTTTTGACCTTGTTTGTATATTGTTACATTTCCTTTTCTGTCAGTGGTCTTGTAGGGGTTTATTTTCGATCGACTGGATAAATTATTTTATTTGTTTTGTCATTTTTGTTGGTAATAACTCCTGATTCAATTCTATTCATGGCCAAAAACATTAATTTATACATTACAATGAGGCGGTTGAGAACCGGTCTTTTCACCTTCCCATGCAACTATTCAAATTCCTATTTATTTATTTATTTACAATAATCCTGACGGATTATATTCTAACAACCCCCCTCTTAATCCGAAGGGGTGTTCGTAAGTCCGAGCATGTTTCTAAATCTTTCAAACTTTTCTCGTCCAAGCGCTTTGGTGAAGATGTCTGCAACTTGATCATTTGTGGAACAATGTCGAAGATGGACTCTCTTGGACTCTACATGATGTCGAATCAAATGATACTTTGTGTTGATGTGTTTGGTTCGATCATGGAATCTAGGATTCTTATCCAGCTTGATTGCAGAAGTATTTTCGACCAACAATGGAGTGGAGTTCTCTTGTTTTTCTTGCAAATCTTCAAGTATCTTCCTGAACCATACTATTTCTTTCGTTGCTTCAGCTGCAGCCACATATTCCTCTTTTGTTGTTGAATCTACTGGAACTGACTGTTTGCGTGATCTCCATGAAACAGCTGCTGATCCAAGACTCATAGTGTATCCAGAAGTTGATACTCCTGTCTCCTTATCACCATCAAAATCTGAGTCTGAGTACCCAATAAGTTTGAAGTCATCCACTTTAGAGTACTTGAGTCCAACGTCTTGAGTCCCCTTCAAGTATCTTAGAACCCTCTTTGCAGCTGACCAATGTCCTTCACAAGGTTTATGCATGAACCTTGAAAGTATCCAACAACATAAGAAATATTTGGTCTAGTTGTTGTAAGGTAGATAAGAATTCCTACAAGTTGTCGATACTTGGTCACATCTTCAAATTCTTTTCCTTCGCTTGATGTGAGCTTCATTTTCTATTCCATTGGAGTAGATATAGGATTGCAATCTATCACGCAAAATTTGTTTAGTAGTTCTCCAACATATTTTTTCTGAGATAGGAATATGTACTTAGGATGTTGAGTGACTTCAATTCCTAAGTAATAGTGGAGATGTCTCATATCTATCATTTCAAAGATCTTTTTCAAATCTTTCTTTATGGATGCTATATAGCTCTCATTGTTCCCTGTCATCAAAAGATCATCTACGTACACCACAAGATACACAACAGATCTTCCAACTTTCTTTATAAATAGTGTTGCATCATCAAGATTAAAATGTTCGAAATTTAATTTCAAAAGATGCTCGGTTAACTTTTCATACCATGCGCGAGGTGCTTGTTTTAGGCCATACAAGGATTTGACAAGCTTGCATACCTTTTGTTCTTTTCCTTTCACAACAAAGCCTTCTGGCTGAGACATGAAGACATTCTCTTTCAAGTCTCCATTCAAGAAAGCAATCTTCACATCCATTTGATGAACTTTCCACCCTTTCTGACAAGCTAAAGAGAGTAAGGTTCGGATGGTAGCCCATTTTGCTGTAGGAGAAAATGTTTCTTCATAGTCAATTCCTTCCTTCTGTGCATAGCCTTTTGCTACAAGCCTCACTTTGTGATTGTCAAGTGAGCAATCTAATTTGTATTTGTTCTTGTACACCCACTTGTAGCCAATTGGTTTGGTTCCAACTGGAGGGTCAACCAGCTTCCAAGTTCCATTCTTTATGAGTGCATCAT
>LPNX010413424.1:122723-144306 GCA_001517045.1 Pseudotsuga menziesii
CTTGTCAGAAAGGGTGGAAAGTTCATCAAATGGATGTGAAGACTGCTTTCTTGAATGGAGAATTGAAAGAGAATGTCTTCATGTCTCAGCCAGAAGGCTTTGTTGTGAAAAGAAAAGAACAAAAGGTATGCAAGCTTGTCAAATCCTTGTATGGCCTAAAACAAGCGCCTCGCGCATGGTATGAAAAGTTAACCTAGCATCTTTTGAAGTTAAATTTCAAACATTTTGATATTGATAATGAAACACTGTTTATAAAGAAAGTTCGAAGATCTGTTGTGTATCTTGTGGTGTATGCAGATGATCTTTTGATGACAGGGAACAATGAGAGCTATATAGCATCCATAAAGAAATATTTGAAAAAGATCTTTGAAATGACAGATATGGGACATCTCCACTACTACTTAGGAATTGAAGTCACTCAACATCCTAAGTATATTTTCCTATCTCAGAAAAAATATGTTGGAGAACTACTAAACAAATTTTGCATGATAGAATGCAACACTATATCTACTCCAATGGAACAGAAAATGAAGCTCACATCAAGCGAAGGAAAAGAATTTGAGGATGCGACCAAGTATCGACAACTTGTAGGAATCCTTATCTATCTTACAACAACTAGACCAGATATTTCTTATGTTGTTGGCATACTTTCAAGGTTCATGCATAAACCTTGTGAAGGACACTGATCAGTTGCAAAAAGAGTTCTAAGATACTTGAAGGGGACTCAAGATGTTGGACTCAAGTACTCTAAAGTGGATGACTTCAAACTTATTGGGTACTCAGAATCAGATTTTGATGGCGATAAGGAGACAGGAGTATCAACTTCTGGATACACTATGAGTCTTGGATCAGTAGCTGTCTCATGGAGATCACGCAAACAGTCAGTTCTGGCAGATTCAACAACAGAAGCAGAATATGTGGCTACAGCTGAAGCAACGAAAGAAATAGTATGGCTCAGAAAGATACTTGAATATTTGCAAGAAAAACAAGAGGACTCCACACCATTATTGATCGACAATACTTCTGCAATCAAGCTGGCTAAGAATCCTAGATTCCATGATCGAACCAAACACATCAACACAAATTATCATTTGATTCGGCATCATGTAGAGGCCAAGACAGTCCATCTTCGACATTGTTCCACAAATGATCAAATTGTAGACATCTTCACCAAAGCGCTTGGACGAGAAAAGTTTGAAAGATTCAGAAACATGCTCGGACTTACGAACACCCCTTCGGATTAAGAGGGGGGTTGTTAGAATATAATCCATTAGGGATTATTGTAATTAAATAAAGAAAACTGAATAATTAGGAAGCCGAAAAGGCTAGGCGGAAGGTGAAACACAACTGTCCTATGAAATGTATAAATAAATGCTTTTGGCTATGTAATGAATGAATCAGGAGTTATACCTAACACAATATGTAAAATTTTAGTGTTAATTACATCATTTTTTTGCACACAGGACAAGACATTAACATTTTTTTTTTGTATTAATTTTTTCTAACATGATAGGGCAATCCTCTAGTGAGTGATCCCCTACCCCACAATGCGTACAGAATTTGAGATCAGTTATGTCCTTGTATGGAAAGTCTGTGTGCCGATGACCCTCTTTATAACATGTGAAGCACTAGATGGGTCAACACGGTCGGTTTTTGCGATTCCTAGGGAATCGACCTCTTCCTCCATAGCCTGGGCGTCGATTGTCATACCGGCGCTCATATCATCGACCATCGTATCTTTGTCTTTTCTGATCGTTTGCTAGATTGTTTTGCTCATTATGCTGTGCCACTGCATTTGTTTGGTATAGCACCTGATAGTTCTGTCGGTTCTTGAGGTTTAACTAACAGTCGGCCGTGTTATGAATTTTGGTCTCACAGATGGCACACCAAGAAGAATTGATGTTCTTCATGTTGAATGGGAAATCTTTCATCGAGTGATCTTCGTGCTCTTAGAAGATGTCACAAAATGATTTGGTCTGTATGAATCGAACGTCTTGTCGCCTATATTCTTGTCGACAGTTATCTTTCAAATGGCCGGCCGTCGAGCATTTGGTGCACCAGATCTCCTTATTCTTGAGGCTTAACTCTTTTAGAGACTTTTGTACGTTCTCAAGTTGTTCTTCCAATTTGTGGTCCGTGGGGTAAGCAAGTATGTCTTCATCCATTTCCACCTGAAGAGCTTTTGTTAGCGCATCTACGGTAATTTTTTAACATCTCCAGACTGATGTGTCGGCGCACTTTCTGAGATAGCCCTGCAAGAAACCATTGGATTAGTAACTATTCATCTATAACATAATCCAACTGGCTCAGTAGGTCTTTCCAACGTTTATCATAGTCACGGACGGATTCCCCTGGCTTTTGTGATGTGGTTTTAAGTTTTTTCGCGGCCAGGTGCTTATCATCTGGGGTTTTGAAAAATGACAAAAATTGCGCCTTAATCTTGGATTTTGTCGCTCTGGGTTGTCTTTTCGAAAATGTCATGTACCATGTCAATGCCCTTTTCCTTTAAGCTCCTGCGAACTGTGCCTTTTGTCTATCTTCATCTGTAACTTGGCTGGCCTCCCAAGTCGACTCGCAGACAAACCAATGTCATTTGGGGTCCTCATCTCCCTCATAAAGAGGAATGTGAGCCGATCCATGACCCATGTCTGAATCATTGTCACTGCTCTCAGGAGGTGGCGGCGATGTAGGTGGGGGTGGTGATGAGGGTGGTGGGGTTATTGGTGAATTCGTCTCTGCGGAATTTTGGTCGACGAAACTTCCGTTCCCATCGGTTGTTGATTCTTCGTCAACTTGCAGTTATTTAATGTCGAATTTTGTTGTTGATGGTCCACTGCAACTATTTACCTGCAGTTCTAAATGGTCTGTTTCTTCTAAAGCTGTATTTGGCTGGGGGGGCGCTCCTTCATGTGTCGGTAAGAGAAAGTGGATACTTCGGTGGGAGGGTGCTGCTTAAAAGGTCACCCAGTTCCCTTCCTTTGGTCGACGTATAATGAGGTATCATCCAGTGTACATGTCGTATCCTAGTTGAATCCATATACTAAAGTCACCAGCTCGTAGTCGAAGGTACTCTTCAACAATAGTCTCTATTCGAGTACACGGATTCAATGGAGAGAGGGTTTTTCCTTCATTGGGAGCTCTTAATTGGAGAGCTTCTGGCTGATCTATCCACAATTCTTCCTCCTTAGGGGATGCTTCTTGTTCCACTCCTTCTTCATGTTGGTGATGACCCGACTCTAGCGGATTCTCTTCCTGGTCGTTCTCCCTAGGGTTCCTTCCTCTATGCAGCTCTAAGGATATTTCTCGTCTTGCTTCCCTTCTCTGGTGTCTCTCTTCCCTTTCTATTTTCTAAATGTCCGACATAACTTCATATGATACTATTCTCTTGAGTTCCCATTTAGTCGAATTCTCATTATTGGTGACTGATATCTATTTCTAGTCGACTAGGATCCACTATACTCTATCTCAACCTATGACCAGCTACCCCCCCGCAGCCTACCCAACACTTTTTAGAAAGCTCAGATAGTTCGGTATATTTGCTTAGGAAGTATTCCCACTCCCTTTTTGCAAATGAATTTTTCCCACTTCCTCAACTTCTCTGCCCAGTTAGATTTTGATGGAAGTTCGTGAAGTGATGGATGAGGTTCGACAATATGTCATGCTCCTTTCTCGATCAAGAATTTGAACAGCAAGGTCGGTAGGGAACACAGAAATTGTTCGGTGAGATCTGTGTAAAATTTCTCCTTGACTGTTTCTACCAAAGTTCTATTTTTGATTGTTTGTTCCTCACAGAAGTCATCAACAATTTTATCAAACCACTCCGACAAGTTTGTTATACCTCCACAGATCAGTTTTTCCAGCAACTGTTGTTCTTTAATCCTATCTGGTTTTCTCATCCAAGAATTTCTTCAAAAGTTGGGGCACTGATTCGAAAAACTTTTCATGTGTCTTTGTGAAAAATATTTCTTTTTCTTGTGCGACTGTTAATCTGTTCCTTCACATGTAATTCTACAAATAGTTTGCAACTTTACGTTCCCACCAGTCCTTAATCTCCTTCTCTGGTATCATCTGTTTGCATACATTCCAGTCGTGTACTACCAGCAATGGAACCAATGTTGTAATCTCACAGATCACATAAGGTTACCAATAATACACACTAAAACATATAAAGATGTAAAACAGAGACAAGAGACAAGAACAGATAGGTGAATAAATAGATTATATTATACAAATGAGTCCATACAACACAAATAACTAAATTGAGTTCTCATCTATCTCAACAGCCTAATATATATGATTATAGAACGGTTACAAAATAATTACCTGTCGGTTCGGTGAACTGACATGACCTTAGGTGGCCAACCTAATCTCTAACTTTAGTCGGCTGACCGACTTAGTCGGCTGATCAACTAAGTTGGCTCTCGTTCAAGTCGACTTATCGACTTGCTCCTTCTATAGTGATCCCTATCATCCTTTGGGAGGATTACTATCTTTCTTTATATTTTTGGCTTGGATTGTTGGATGGAAGTTCGAAACATTAAGGATAGGTTGTGACATTCTTTCTTTATGTAATTATATGTATCTCCTTGATTACATTTATACAAATCTCTTTCCATAAATGTTATTGTATTGATGATGTTTAGAGATTTCTTCCTTAACTGTTAGCTTAGATCAATTCATGTTTGGATACACATGTATTGTTTTCTTGTTTCCACTTGCTTTACAAGGTTTTGCAGCTAAATATCTGAAGGCTCTGGAGCCCGGATCAACAAAGAGAGAAGAGGGTTTTCATATCTCGGGTAAGTGATCTATCTATTAACTTGCATATTCTATTTGATATAGGAAAGTATGATGTATTGTGTGCTTTATGTTTTCTAGATCCACTTGGACTAGGGAGATCTGGCTTGAGTCCGCTTGAGTATATTTATGCGATAATGCTGTTTATTCTTCTAATTTTTTTACTAAGGTTGAATATCATTATGCAAAGATGGCAGATTATAATGATACATATTTTTTTGAAAAAGAATCATGTATGAAAAATATTTACCAAGAAATGCAACAGAAGTCATATGGACTTAGGTTAGGAATGATGCAAGTAGAACTAGGAAAAAAGAAGGTAAGGAATGCTCCTATTAAAGAAATTTTATCTTTTGTGAAAAAGAAGGAACAATAAAGAGATAGGAATAAAATTACAGAAACAGAAGAAGTAGGAAGAATTGTTAATTTTAATTTGGAACATGAAATTAGAAAAATCAAGATTCATATTCCATTAACTGAGTTGGTTAGGAATAATTCATACAAGGAGCCTACTCTTAAAATCCTAAATTATTCAGCTATTCATATCCCTTCAGATGTGATTAATTTGAAAAATGAAAATTTGACCATTATTTTTTGTTCTAAAACATTTGATCAACCAGATGATAAATCTGATTATCCTCCTCCATTTTATATCAAACTCACGGCTCATCATGAGATTCTACACAACTTCCTTTTAGATTGTGGTTCTTCCCATAATCTCATGCCCAAAGAAGTCATGGAAGCACTAGAGCTTGCCATCACTAAACCCTACCATAATCTTTATGCATTTGACTCTAGAGCAGTAAAATCCCTTAGAGTTATTAAAGATATGGTAGTCAGACTTACACAGTTTCCCATGAAGAGTGTACTCAAAGATGTAGTCATAGTTGATATCTCTCCCAAATTCGGTATGTTATTACCAAGATATTGGGAAAAAAAGGTAGGAGGAACCCTTCAATTGGCTCTTTCCTATGCTACCATACCAGTGTTTTGAGGTGAGCACATAAGACTTTATAGAGAAGTTCAACTAGCATATCTGGTGAGTGATAATAAAAATCCTACAAAATTTATTCAATTCAAGAGGATTTTGGTTCTTACATGCTGCATTTGAATGATAATACTACATGTGCTTTACATGTTGAGAATAAACAGGATGAACAACCTATGATAAGAGATCAAGATTATTTTTGGCAAATGTACTTTGATGGGTTATCATGTAAAGAAGGAGCAGGAGCAGGTTTGTACTTATTTCTCCTTGAGGATAGATTATTTCATTGATGTATAAGATGGAATTCCAGACAACAAACAATATTACTGAATATGAGGCTTTAATACTTGGGTTGAGAGCTGCAAAATATTTGAAAATTCAACAGATTTTTGTATTTGGCGACTCCGAATTGGTTATACAACATGTAAACAATGTTTATCAGGTCAAACAACAATTGTTGAAAATTTACCAAAATGAGCAATGGGATCTGATTGATAATTTTTTCATAGATTTTAACATATCTTTCATCCCAAGAGATCATAACCAAACAACAGACTCTTTGTCTTTAGCAGCAACATACTTCAAATTTCCAAAAGTGTCACATCTCAAATATCCCATTGAAGCAAGGTACAAACTTTCTGTTGCAGGAAATGTCAAACATTGGAAGGTTTTCCATGATGATCTGGAAATTAAGAAATTTCTAGAATTGATAGGTGAATTCTCAACTTCTGTTATTGATGAAGATGAAGCTATTGAAATAGATCAGATTGTATCATTTTTAGAAAATTCAATTGCTAATCATGATATCATTGAATTAAAATGAAATTTCATTCCTAAAGGATTAGAACATCTTGAAAGGTTATTTTCAAAGGATGATATAGTATCAAAACCTACTATGTAGTCTTTTGAAGAAAATGTTATCAGTTGTAATATTGGTATAGCAAAGGATCCTAAAATGGTAAAAATTTCTAAAAATTTCTCAAATGAAGAAAGGAAAAGATACATTAAACTTTTAAGAGAGTTTATAGATATTTTTGCATGGTCATATGAAGATATATGACACCAATATAATTCAACACAATATTTCTTTGAAAACTAATACCAAACCTTTTAGGGAGAACCTTAGAAGGATAAATCCTGCTTTGCTACCAATTATTGAAAAAGAGGTTAAAAAACTTTTAGATGCAAAGATTATTATCCCTCTCAGATATTCTACTTGGGTGGAAAATTTGGTCCTTGTACGTAAGGAAAAATGGTGAAATAAGGCTTTGTGTAGAGTTTAGAAATTTTAATATATCTTCTTTAAAAGATAACTATCCATTGCCAAAGATTGATAAAATTTTACAGAAAGTGGTTGGTGATCAAAGGATGTCAATGATTGATGGTTTTTCAGGGTAGAATCATATTGCAGTGCATCCAGATGATAAACAAGAAACAACCTTCACTACTCCTTGGGGAATAATAGCGCATCCAAATGATAGAGAAGAAACAACCTTCACTTCTCCTTGGGGAACATTCATGTCTGATAAGATTCCTTTTGGTATTGTGAATGCTAGGAAAATTTTTAGAGGGCTATGGATATAGCCTTTGTTGGAGAAAAGGAGAAAATTGGATTTATATATCTAGATGATATAACAATGTTTTGTGAATCTGATGAAGCTCATCTTAAGCATCTTAAACAAACATTCATTAAATGAAGAAAATTTGGATTATCATTGAACCCTTGAGAATCTCATTTTTCTATGCATGAAGGAAATATTTTAGGGCATATGGTTTCAGCTGATGGAATTCAGATAGATCCTTAACGTGTTGCAGTCATTTTAAAAATCAACAGTCCCAGAAATAAAAAAAGGATATTCAATCTTTCATTGGTAAGATAAATGTTTTAAGATGGTTTATTCTGAATTTTGCAGAAATCATTAAGGAAATTATAGCTATGCTTAAGAAAGACAAAGAAGTTAAGTGATCAGTTGAGGCTAAAGCTTCATTTGAAAAGATAAGCAAGCACTTATAGAAGCACTGGTTTTAATAAGTCATGGCATTGCTAAATAATTTTTAAGGTTCTCATTTGCATCTAAAGATACTATAGCTATTGTTTTATTGAAAAAGAATTAAGATGATTTAGAAAAACCAATTTCATTTTTTAGCAAAACCTTGAGAGATTCAGAGTTAAAGTATAGTATTATGGAGAAACAAGAATATGCATTGGTCAAAGGTCTGAAATTATTCAGTATTTATGTTTTGCATTCTAATACTTTGGCTTATGTTCCTAACATAACAATTAAGGAAATTATGGTGCAGCCTGATAGTGAGGGGAAAAGAGGCAGATGGATAGCCAAAATCATGGAGTATGATGTTGATCTTAAGCCTACCAAATTGGTAAAGGGACAAGGTTTATAAAAACTTTTGAAAGAATTAAATTGTTAGTTTCTAGACATCCATATGGAAAATGAATAGTCAATACGGGATGCATCAATAGAATATGACAAAGAGTAGATTTATAATAGGTATCTTGGTTCTCCATGGTATGAGAAAATTGTTTATTGTTTACTGCATTTACAATGTCATCCTAATCTGAATAAGAATGAATATAGATCATTAAAACTTAAAGATTTGAAATATTTTTTAATTGATCAAGTTTTATATTGGAAAGATGTTGGAGGCATATTGCTTAAATGTTTGGATATATTAGAGGCTGATGTTGTTACTGTAGAGTTACATGGGGGTTCATCTGGGGGACATAAGTATTGGAAATCAACTGCATTTAATATTTTAAGAGCAGGTTAGTATTGGACCACTCTCTTTACAGATGTGTATATTCATGTCAAGATTGCATTGAATGTCATAAATTTGTAGGTAAGCACAAGTTACAGTATTTACCCTTAAAACCAATTTCAGTAAATGCTCCATTCCAACAATGGGGTTTAGAATTTATAGAAGAAATTCATCCTGCTTCTAGTGGCCAGCATAAGTGGATTTTGATTGCCACTGATTTATTTACTAAGTGGGTGGAGGGAGTTTCCACAAGGAGAGCTACAGATAAGTCATTATCAATTTTCTTCAAGATAATATTCTAAGGATTATTGGTTGTCTAAGGAAGTTAGTTACTAATAATTCTCCAGCATTTAATTTCAAAAATATGATAATTTTTTGTGAAGAAAATAACATCCTATTAAAACATTCCACACCTTATTATCCTCAGGGAAACGGATTAGCAAAATCCACTTATAAGAATATTGTGAATAGTATTAAGAAGATGTTGTTTCAAAATAAAAGGACTTGGGATATCAAATTAAAATACGCTCTTTGGGAAGATAGGATAACTGTAAATAAATCTTTTGGAACATCACTTTTCAACTTGTTTATGGAATTGATGCAATATTCCCTGTTCAACTAAGTTTTCCAGTAATCAATTTTTTGGAAGAGGTGGAAGAGGAACTCAATGAAATGAAAAGAAGGATGCTTCATATAATCAATTTGCATCAAGAAAGAGAAACAATAATGGATAAAGTTGATGTTTACAAAAAGAAAGTAAAGGAAAATTTTGACAAAAAGGTGAAGAAAGACACTTTCTCAGTTGGTGATGAAGTTCTCAGGTGGGATGCAAGAAATGATGAAAAAGGTAAGCATGGAAAATTTGATCATTTATGGCCGAGGCCTTTTATAATAATTAAGATTTTGGGAAATAACACTTTTTTTTTACAAAATATGGATAGTAAGGAAATTTCAATCCCTACTAATAAGAGGTTTCTAAAACAGTTTTACACAAATTAAAGACAAGGAAAACTTCACCTCATTCTATATATCAGTGCAATTTTCATAGTTTAAATAAAGACTCATGCCCAATTGATGTATAAAGAATGTAGCTTGATTTATTTGAATTAATATCCAGTTTTAGTCAAAGGAATATCACCTAAATGTTATTGAAGTGTTGCAGGGAAAGATTCATCCCCAAATAAATCCAGATGTTGGTACTGGAGTTGTAAACCCTAAGTTTTTGTATGGTCATAGAAAAATTTATATGCTTGTTTTGAAACCTTGTTATTTTATGCTATTTTATATATTTTGTTTGATTAAAAGTTAGATGGTTGACTCATAATTTTATTTCAAATCCATACATATAATCTTTCAATATATATTACATGATTTTGTTAACGCCTTTTAGTAATTTATAGTCCAAAGTATGAGCTTGCTTAAAAAATAATGTTCTCGCAGCGAATCATGATATTTGAAAAATTAAGTGATGCTAGAATGTTAATAGGTTTCCACGCATTTTTATAAATCATGATTAAACATTGTAAATTCTGAAGTGGTGGCAATATGTGGCTCAAGTTCTATACAAGGTACCTATTTACATCATGATGTGAGTTGACAGATTGATGCATACCATTAATGGTGATGGTTAGCGGCCGTACCAAACGGTTTTACATTCATTGTATCATAATAGTTTATATTATCAGTGGGATTTGTTTTAGCAGTTGTTCAAAATATGTAGATTTAGTTTACCACCGTGACCATCAAGAAAACACGCGGTAAGCCTCATAGGTTTGAACCACTTGATACGCAAGGGGTTGTAGAACATCCAAAATATGCACAACTGCTAAAAAATGTAGGTTGGTTCATTTTTTTTGAAAAAATAACAAGGTATAATGTTGAAGTGTCCATAGAATTTTCTCGAATATTTACAGAAACAAGGGTTGATTTTAGCAGTATTAGCTTCAAAGTTTTAGAACATTCAATTGTAGAAGCTACCGAATCATCTACAGATGGAGATAAAT
This sequence comes from Pseudotsuga menziesii, assembly GCA_001517045.1. NCBI lineage: Eukaryota > Viridiplantae > Streptophyta > Pinopsida > Pinales > Pinaceae > Pseudotsuga > Pseudotsuga menziesii. The sequence goes on from LPNX010413424.1 coordinate 133,287, forward strand.
GGTTTAAAAAGTTGAGTGAAGAGGATCTGCGTTCGAAAATTGGAGATCTCAATGTTTCGACCCCTACTCTGGGATCATCATCAGGAGACAATTAGAAGCGTGAGGAAATGTGTAAGATGCCCGAACAGTTAAATATGGGGTCTCCTGATGATGATCCCAGAGTAGGGGTCGAAACGTCGAGATCTCCAATTTTCAAACGCAGCTCCTCTTCACTCAATTTGCTACTGCGTAGATGACCGTCTTCAAACAGGTTTAAGAAGTTACCTGATGAGGTTGATTTAGGGTTATTCCTTCTTCTTGGTCATGAAACCATAGACTGGAGTAGAGGAATCCACATATGTGTTTTGAAAGAAGAGTGGCGGTAGATATCGAGCCTCATTCAAAGCTATATTACCTGTGAGGTTTGCTTTGCAACCATTTTTAGATATCATCTGCATTTTCTTCTTCATGTCGCAATAATTTCAAAGTTAAATTTACTGTTTTATTTGCTGAAAAGTTTATCTAAAATGTCATCTAGGGTTAAAAATCAACTATATTAGATTTCTCATATTGTGTTCCATCATGGTTTAATCAAGTTGCTAATTGATAAAGAATTGGAAAAGAAGGTATGGACTTGGCCTCATTTTATATTCTGGTCTGGCTTTAAAATTGACAAGTAGACTGATGAAAAATTGCAAGAAGGGAAACAAACCCCAATGAGACTGAGGATTTATAGTAAGAGAAAAAATGTTCTATAATACAACGAGGGTCTGAAGGGATTTCAGATGAAAATGTGAATGTAGAAATAGATGCAAATTCAAAAGTAGATTTAGGTGCAAAAGAAATGGAGATAACTCCCAATACTCCTGGTTTTGAAAAGGAAGTTTCAGTAATGGAAAACATGGGAACAATGAGCCTGTAGAAAAGTGGAGGCATAAAACCAGACCTACGAATAAGCTACATCTGAATATGAAGAATTTGTTGAACCCTAAGCTTCAAGAGGAAAAAATGATCGAGATCGAATAATCCTCCATTGAAGAAGAAACTCAATCTAGAAAGATTTAAGGTATGATTTCTAAAGCCCTAGAAATAATTGGAGAGAAAATCAGATCTATTCTAGATATTCCAATAAAGAAATTCATAGATAAGGGTAAATAGGTTGTGTCTACAGTAAGTGAATAAATAAGGAAAAAAAAGTCATGCATTGAAGAAAATATGGAAGGTGTTAAGGATTTAAATTGTAAAGGTTCAAATGAATAATATGTGATTCTATTACCTAAAATATAAGCAAAGAATAATATAAATAGAGAAGTAGATGACTTGGATAAAAACACCTAGAATGGAGAAGAAACAGAGGTTTCAAACCTTCAGAAAGCTTTGCATCACTACAATATCCAGAATTCACATCTTAATAATCTTAATGACCAATTGGTGAATGCAAATCACATGATTAGATAGGACCTTGAAGATATAAATGCCAATTACACAGAGTTGGTTAGGGTTACAGAGGAAGCAGTGAAAAGGAGAAAATTGGCTCAAGAGGCAAATGTAAAATTGCTCAAATAGAATCAGGAATTAGAGGAAAAAGTGCCAGTTATAGAGGAGGATTTAGATAGACTTTAGATGAGATCTCAAGAACTAGATGGATTGAATAAAATTATAGAGGCTGATTGCAATCTTTAACAGGTTGGAAAAGATAAAGCTTGTTGATTCACAAACAATTAGCTGGAAAATTTCAAATTCAATACTATTTAGAATTTTTGACTAGGTGGTAATATAGTATTTGTTTTTCTTTTAAACTCTTTCGATGATGTATTAAAACAATATCTATTTGTGTACTATTTTGATCCTACATGTTTGGATATTAATAGTTTTTAGAATTTTGATTAAGTATAAGTATAGGATTGTAGCATAGGGAGAAAGGTGGTTTATAGCAGTGGATCAAGTAGCATATCTTGTATACCTCTTTGAATATGGAACCTTGTTAAATTATGTAAGTTTATTTTGGAAGTTCTATGGAGGATGGGAAATACTATATGAGCTAATATTAATTTTAACTATATAAATAATTTTCAAATATTTTGATATTTCTGTGAAGATTTTTACGAGAGACAGTGTTTCTGTCTAAGTTTCCCATTGTAGATATATGTGTTTGTGTTTCCCTTTTACATAGAATGTTTTTCTGTTTTAAAGGTATTTATTTATTGGATATGTAATCAACTATCTTTCGTTATATATCCAAGTCCTAGATGGCTTATGCTTATATATTGTTTGTATTTATATGCTTTTACATCATCTTTGTTTACTTCCTTTCTTATATGTTTATGGGTCTATGTTTTAGATTTAATCAGTAGCCTATTTACCTTATTTGAACTCTGCCCTGTTGTTATACACCAATAAATCCAAAAATAAAAAAATCAAATATTCAGTTTACACATTTTAGAGATGCAAGGGCTTTGTAACTTGTAGTCTAATACAAACTCTAGTACCAACACAATGATATTCTCCACCCCTCTATCTGGTGGTATTCCTAGGGGAAGGTCTCCAAAAACCCTCTCATACTTACTCAATAGTTTCTCTATCTCCTTAGGATTATTTGAAACATTAAAGTGAGGTTTATTATATGTAATTAAACATTCTTCATCCCATTATATGTATCCATGCCTCAAGATAGACCTCATGTTGTGAGAGGACACCATTTGATTTGGGTAAGTGTGCATTCCCCTCAACAAGATGGGTTTCCCTTCCAAATTTTTGAACCTCATTTCAGGGACTTGATAGATCATTGTATGCTCCCCTAAATAATAAAACAATTTTAATCCCAAAACCACATATGTATCATCCACATTCAATACAAAAAAATTGTCATTTATAGTATGATTTCCTATAGTGACTTGAAGCTTTGGAATCCATTTAGTGCAGTCCATAGAATTGTTACCTAGAATGATGATTGTGAAACCATTAAAAGTTTCATCTTGTAAATTTTTCGTCTCCACCAAGGCTGCATCTATGAAGTTATGAGTGGCTCCACTATCCACTTGAACCATGACCTTTTGGCCTTGTATGTTACCCTTGAGCATCAAGGTGTAGAACCTAGGTACACCTAAGAGTACTGCAATTTTTCATGTCCCATTAGTGGTTTGTTCTTATTTAGTTGTTTAATACCACTCTTCTTGGGTTGCAAGTTGTGCTTCCTCCTCCTCAACCCCCTCTTCATCATCTTCAGAGGAAAATTCAATGTAGTGTGCCTTCCCCTTGGCGCATTTATGTCCCGAAACCCAAGGTTATTGGCATGTGAAACATAAATTATTTATTCTAAGTTCTTATTTGCTTGGTCCTCCTTTATTGTTTTTGGTAGAGGAGTAATTTTTCCATGGTTCTTACCTTCCTTGAACTTGGAAGGAAAATTTGTCTTGGGGGGCTATTTGGTTCTTGGAAACACATTCTGCAAATCTCTTGCCAAATTCATGGCATCCTTTAATGTGCCTAGCTTGTGGGATTTCATGAGCCCTCTCAAAGGTTATGTCAATACTTCAGTAAATAATAAAACCAACCTATCCATATATATATTAGAAACCATTACTGAAAAATTTTCAAATTCTAACATATATGCTTCAGGAGGTCCTACTTGCTTCAATTGTGTAGTTCTATGAAAGGAAGTTCGAGGTATTTCCTCTCAAATATCTCCATTAATGCATTGGAGAAACCTCATAAGATAAAAATATGATCATGTCCCAAGGTTCTAATACCGTGGAACCACCAATCACTAGCTTCCACTTCAAGATGCAAAATGTCCATTTTCAATGCATCTTCTTCAACAATAGGATTTAATTGAAAATAAACACAAGTAATTTTTGCAACCAAACACTAGCATACATTTGTGAGGAACCATCAAAGGAAGGAATAGTTAATTTTTCCATGGTGTACTTTAATTCATGATTAATAGGAGTTTCCCTATTCCCACTTCCTCCTTGCTTAAACTAGAGAGAGACTCTAATGAACTGAACAAAAGGTAAGACTTTCCTACATTCATCACTTAATTGCTTCCAATTATTTGTTGCTTCCCTCACATCATAAGTAGTGTAAGGGAATTATTTGGAAACTAAAAACTTAGGTATTGAAGGTCCATTCTTATTATTTAACTATTGGGGTCATTTATGAGGTCAAGTCTCTGAAAACTTGGTTTCCCCATTGGTCTTCTTCTCAACATGAGGTGAACTACTACTACTCACGGGTGTTGACTTGCGCCCAAGTTGGATAACCAACAATTAAAACCCTTGAATAAAATGTTTGGTAATACCTTCAAGATAATATTTAATGGATGTATTAAGTTCCTCATTATCTTCCTTTTCATCCATGTCTCCAAATCCTAGTTCTTTTCTAATCTCCTCGTACCTAGAATTGATTTCTTCACTTTCTTCTCTTCCATTGTTAATGTCTCCAGTCTCAGTTTCTAATAGAGGGAGTTCATCATCATGAAATATGAAACATGAAACATGAACAGACGAATCCAAAATGTTCTAATATCATGCTATGATACCACTTTAATGACCAAATTCGAAAATTCCCAACAAAGGCGGAATTTGGGGAAAATTTGTCTTGGCTACTCTTTCTCTAAGGGATTCGAATGGCACAAGAGGGTCTCAAATTTGGTAGGGAATGATCTGGGGAGTCTTAGTACCACTCAATGGAATCTATGATAACTTTATGATATGTTATATACATATTCAACTCTATTTGGGAACATTGGAAAAATGGTAAAATTACTAGTAATTTATGGTGCAATTACCCCTAGGGTGTGAGCATAAATCTCTCTCCAAATCCTATGCGACCCTCCCAACTTGTAAAAAAATGTATGGGGACTGTTATTAGACTTAATTTAATTTCATTTGGTATGTTTAATATTTCTTAAACATAGGTGTAAATCTTCATACTCGAATGCATAAATTCAGTGATATTTTCTTAATGGGAATCACATGTAAAAGCTCAACTTTGACTCACAAATTATGTATATAGGTTCAAAAAAGAAAATAATGAATATATACCATTAAAAACATAGTAATATATCAATATAATCATATAACATCGTATCTAAGTTGCAACATACATCATATATACAACTCCATTGAAATGGGAAATCCACACATGGAAACTAGTCACAACAAAGCTTGGAAATGTGGACACTTGCATACATATTTTTGCTGATTTCAACTTATAGAGAGGATGGGAGACATATCATAGAGAGATAAAACATTCATCCATGATTGTGTGTGAACTAGACCCAATGGGGGTGCAACCAGCGTTCACACAAGTGTGCCATCATAGAGAAATATGGAAATATTGAAGTGGGGATTGAGAGAATGGGAGGAGAGATAGGTCACAAACAGTAACAGCCTCCTATATGCAATAAAAATACAAATTATATTTTAGGGTGGCCACTCCCAAAAACAAATTGGATGACAATATCACTCTTGTTAGCTGGAATATTTCACCTCCTACGGACAGCAAGGTGTTCCACTGGTCTGAATGGTTCAGACCCAGAACAAATAGAGGACAGAGGTTGACGACTCTCCCTAGATGCCGTAGATATATATAATACAAGTCTTTGATAGTCCACTTGTGTACCTGCAATCAATCCCAACATGAAACAGATCAAAGCAACTAGAATATGATTTACTAATCTATGCTAGTGACTAAGGAATTTAGCAACATATATGTGACATCATAACAACAACAACATATGTGGGACAAAAATCAACTTTCATTAATGATATATGAAAAATTTTACAACCAAGCCTTAGTGTTGACATGCATCTCCATGAAACCAAATTCTCATCCCAAAAAGCTCTGAATCTGGCTCTCTATGCTCTCTCCAAATGATCTTTCGGCCAAGGATCAATCCAACAGCATAACATTACCTTCAATGTTCTCCCCCTCAACCATGGCCATAAGCTTGTATTTATAAGGCTAGATGGATAGGATAGGTTGAGATATTTTTGGGTGAGGTGGCCTCCAAGATCCTAGGATGGGGGATCTTGAGCTCAACTGACCCACTACAGTAGGGATAAGGGATATCTCGAGGCTTATCATCTAGAAGCCTCGAGAAGCTTCTCTTTTTCCCTTTTTACCCAGGGTGCCGTGTTTTTCCTTCAATGAGAGAGCGGTTCTGGTAATAACCACTTATGGACTGAGGGCTATAAGTAGTGGCACCACTTATGGGAAACAAAGTATGGGCAGAGCGAACAAGGGTACCATTCCTGGATAAAGGGGCATGCGTGGTGCTGGGAATTTTCATGTAAGATTGATGAAAAACTATTTAGTTTCCACTCCAGAAGCTGGGATTCAAGGAAAGTAGGTATGTCAAAATGTCTTATCACATGATGGTGATAGGATTTTGGTATAACAGGATGCCCCCCAAAGCATGATTCTTAGAGGGATACGATAAACGAGAGCTTTGAGAATAATTCATCACCAAGAGATGAAAATATTGGCTCGATCGGAGTATGTCATCAAGTAGGCATCTGTAGTACATCAGTATGTTGACTCATAGACACAAGTAACCAAACTCATAGCTACAGACCGATACAAGGCAGATCTATGAGTGGAATAAACAAGCATGGCTACTACAATACAGCGTAGATCCATGTGATAGAGGACTCAAACTTGGACATAGCTACTAGACATACAACGTAGATCTATGTCATACAAACGCAAATTTGAGCATAGCCATGACCATACAAATGTGGATCTATGCTAGATATACAAAACTCCATCGCAACCTAGGGAAAAGCAATGAGTGCTTTAAACAAATGCCTAGGGTCTTCATCTCGTCTTCCACAAAGTACGATTCTATCCTTGTGATTACAATGATCTGAATTCGAACATGGTAGAAACCACTTGATTACCAGCCAATGATGTGAACCATTAACAAGTGCGAGGGAAACCACCATTAATTTCAATGATTCCCAAGGTACCCTAGTACAATCTACTGAGTGTGAATAGATGTCCTGATGTTGAACACCTAGTCGATTCTATCAATCAAAGGTCAATGATGTGAACCTATGTCGAGAGCGAGAGAATCTGTCATTAAGGCATACAGATCTCAAGGTACTAAACATTGTTTCTAAGACTATTTCCCGGATGATGAACTGATGTTGACGGGAATAGTATCATCGAAGGAGGGCCATGATGAGTCCCACATCGACGACATGAAACTCGAAACATAGTTTTGGAATTATGCGAATGTAGTAACAATATGACTGATTCAAAGATACTGACACAAAGAATGTGTAGACTGCAGAGGTAAGACTTCTTCAAATCCCCTTTTAACATCGGGCGGCACAACAAAAATACTTGGCAGCATGACTAAACAGGACAGATATACAATGCAACAGTGGACAATGCATTCTTTTGAAAGACTCAAAGGATTGACATGACTCATGAAAGTGGATTGTCATAGAGATCATCTGAATACCCAATTGACTGACATGATTGTGCAGACAAGTGCCATGTTCAAAGGTAACGACAAACAACTGCCATTATTTGCAAGATGATTCCCTTCCCATTTCCCCCATCATGATTGATGAGTGCCTATTTTCAGTTTTACGAGTTCAAAGAGGGTAACAAACACTCGATATAGCTTGTCGAACGACAAGTCTAGAATCATATGTTTTACGAACTTGAGAGAGAAGGGGTTCGATCCCAAAATGGATCTCTCAATGTTTAATTTTAACGAGTCCACTAAAATAAAACTCGGTATTGTTCATGTTTAGAGATTCTGAACAAATATGGAAGAAGAATCCAAAGGGGTCCTTTTTCATATGATTTAGTCTCTAAGGCCCAAAAAAGTATAAAATCATACCTTAGAGAACTCTTCCAGTAATGATTGGCTGGAGTGATCCTTTTTCGTAAATAGTCCAATCCAAACCAAAAAAGAGATAACCTACCGTCAGACGGACGACTCTTCAAATACTTTAACGAGCGTGAAGAAGGTATAATTGCTCAACGATCTTTTCGTATTTAGGGAGCCTAAAAAGGGTTTAAAGAGAACTCCATGAGGTTTCTTTAGACAATGTCACTTTTTACGAGCTTGGAAAGATTTGAAAACGGATTCAACTATTTTTTCATGTTTAAGGAGTCGGAAAAAGAGGTGAAAAGAGGACTCCATGACGCTTCTTTACACAATGTTGTATTTTACGAGCCTAGAAAGAAACTTGAAATGGACTTAGAAATTTGATACTAGATTTTAAAGAGTGTGACAAAGTGTCGTAATAAATGCTTGACGACCTTTTCCATTTTGTAAAAGTACGAAAAAGCCATAAACGAACTTCCCAAAGTTTTTTACTAGAGTTCCCTTATCATGCAGACGACTCAGGAACAAGTGTTAAATGTATTCAAAACCAACATTAAGGGATTCCGACAAATAGAATTTGACTAAAACATGATTTTATATCAAAACTATAGTAATTCGGACCCAAAAAATGTCTATATAAGTCAAGTAAATAGTCACAAAAATCAAAAGATTTCACTATTTACCTCTAGCAGAGAGCACTTGGAGCATTTTCTAGCCAGATCTTCCACAGCTGATACAGGGAGTTTCCACCGTCCATTTTCAGCCTCATCAGTTTCAGGTAATAGCTAAGACCCTTATCTTTCATTTCATAGCTTCTATTTTGAGATTTGGTGGGGTTTTAGGCTTAAATGGTGAGCCATAAAAATCATAATGCGGGCACAGCGGGTACCCCTTGCAGGATACATGGTTGAACCCTAGAACCGTGCCGATAATATAGTGGACAGGCGATGCCAACGCCTATCTCCAATGGGGCACAGGCGGTGCCGACCATGGATAAGTTAAATAAATGATATGGTAAAGAATACTCATTATTTTGATTTGAAATGACTCAAGGATGATCTTAATGCATACCATTGTTGTTTTTGGCAGGTCTAGGTGACTCAAAACAGGGTGATATGGAAGGAAATAACACATGATAACAAGGATGCTGCTACTGAAAGAAATTTGGTTTGCATTGCTTCACTTTGAGACTGTGGGCTCCTGAAGTTTTTCCGGAGCCCAAGCATGGTGTCCCACGAGAGATTACTAGAACACATACTGCAAATGTGGAATCCAAAAAAATAGTATTTCGAGGTAGGGGTACATATACTTATAGTGGAGGTAGAGGATATCTACTTCCTGACTGGCCTATCGAGATGGGGTGCCCCCATCTCACTAACAGGTTCCCGTGGCGGGGACATTACTACCAGAGAGCTTATAGATCGGCACTATGTACTAGGAACAGGTACATCGGGGAAGAAAATCCCCATTAGGGCAGTGACAGACAAGGATCTACGTATTGTTCTGTTCACCATGTAGAGGGTGGCAGGTAGTTAGGGTGTGCACCAGGCTTCCAGGGCACATATGTTGTATGCCCTAGAGGCCATGGCACCTACGGTGTTCAACTGGGTGGAAGTTATGCTTCCAATCTTCAAGGATCAGTTGACTAAATGTTAGCAGGGAGAGCTGAAGCAGTTCTACTTTGGTTCCATCTTAGCCTGATTCTTCTTCAAGTGGGTCCCACAGATGAGGCCCCATGTGACTTTCCATAGTCTGAGAGCACGGGACCCCTCTATGATGAGGTGGGTCCAGGTCATGGCTCGCACAGGAGTGGGTAGGGGTAGAGTGAAGTTCAGTGATTCGTTCTTCAGATCGCTGCAGGATCAAATGCTTATGGTCGAGGACTATGCCTATGCAGGCACATACTTCACAGGAGATCCTGACCTACCACTCCCACTTGGAGAGAAATAGGGTGACATTGGTAAGAAGCAAGAAACCCTAAAATGGACAATTTTTTTATGTTTTTTTATGTTTTATATTTTTTATGATAAGTGACAAGACCTATTTGTTCTCATGCAGATGTTGGAGCAGCGAGGCCTGGAGGAGCATCTCCATTGGATAAGTGAGTAGGAGCTCACTTCGTACCATGGGGTGATGATATCACTGGGGATCTGGAGGAGAACCTAGAGAGGTTGACTCTAGACATCCTAGATGCTAACATAGATGACCTCTCAACTAGATATCAGAGATCTACAGCAGGAGTACCAGGCCAATTTAGCAGGCTACTACGTAGGGTGGCTCAAGCAGTGATGTGCTATCAAGAGCACCATTAGTGTATGAGACATGTATACTAAAAGCTGATAGCTTTAGGATTTTGTATGATGGTTTTGCCTGAAATCCTACGTGCTTCAGATGAGGTATCGGGACCTATTTTTTGTAAAACCTTTCAATATATATATATATATACAGACTTTTACACGGTGTTTATATGTTTCAAATGGACAATGCTGTGAGGACCCTGTAGCAAACAAGTAATCAAAACACACGATATAGCATTAGAACTCAAAATCACTTTTATATTAATCGCAAGCCACTTCGAGGGGGCAACCTCCTTTGAGGAAGCTCAATACAAAATAACTTCACGGTCCTTCCTTGGCCTCAACACACACTTATATACCAAAATAGGCACCAATACTATGGGTCAAAAACCATGGGCCAATATAAACTATGGGCACCAATACTATGGGTCAAAACCATGGGCCAATATAAACTATGGATCAACAAATACTACAGGCGGCTTACAAAGCATATGCGCCTCACAACAATAACACAAAATATGGATCAACAATTACTATGGGATGACTTACAAAGCATATGCGTCCAACAACAATATACTAACATAGTAAAGAGAGGGATTGACATGGGTTCCTAACATCCCCTCCCCCTTAGAAAAATCTTTGTCCTCAAAGCTTTAGACGTGGAAATTGTCGCTGTATCTGGAGGAGTGGTTCCCACGTAGCATCCTTGGGCTGCATTCCATGCCATTGAATTAAGACCTCTGTGATAGAGCGAGAGCGAAGCTAACAAGTGCGCTTATTGAGGACAGCCTTCGGCTCCAAAAATATGGATCCTTCATTATCCAGTTCTGGTAAAATAGTTTGGCCTTTGATGTTGGTGCCAAGAAATTTCTTCAGACAAGAGACATGAAAT
>LPNX010413424.1:148967-174726 GCA_001517045.1 Pseudotsuga menziesii
TCAACTAACTTGTAAGCTCCTTTATCTAACACCTTACAAATAACGAAAGGTCCATACCACATGGACTCGAACTTACCCTTCCCTAGTTTGTCATATCTTTGGTCATAAGTCAATACTAGGTCACCCTCATTGAAAACACGAGGCTGGAAAGATTTATCATACTGCGCCTTGACACGTTTCTTGTGTGCCTCATTAGCCAAGGCAACATCTTTGTGAGTCTCATCAAGGTTATTCAAGTACAAAAATCTCTCTTCCTCCGTGGAAGTGTCTGGGAGAAGTTCAATGGAAAGTTGTAAAGATGGAATCTAACATTGGATCGGCAAGACAGCTTCAAGTCCATAGACAAGCTGGAATGGCATGAAACTAGTAGTTTTTTTCACATAATTTTGATAAGCCCAAAGAGTGGATAAAAGGACGAGGTGCCAGTTGGATTTATGATCTCCAACAATCCGACAAAGCATAGTTTTAAAAACCCTATTAATGGCCTCTACCTGACCATTAGCTTGCGGATAATACAACGTAGAGTTTTCATGGCGAAAACCTAGCTTGGCACTCAATTCCTCCATCATCTGATTATGGAAATGGGATCTGTGATCAATAACAATGGATTACAGAACTCCAAATCTAGCTATGATATTATTGAACAAGAAGAGAGCGGCAGTCTTACCATCTTTTGCATATGTAGGCATGGCCTTAGCCCATTTTGTGAAATAATCCACGGCTACGATGATGTAACCATGCCCCCCGGCTGAGGTAGGCTTACAATTCATGAAGTTAATTTCTCATTTCGCGAATGGGCCAATGGAAATGATGGGGTGGAGTGGAGTAGGATGGGTGCGCTTTTTAGGATAAAAATGTTGACAAGGTGGGAATTTCTTAACAGCCTCATGATAGTCTTTGAAGATAGAAGGCCAGAAATAGCCAGTGCAAAGGATTTTTTGGGCTGTAGCCATCCCAAATAAATGACCACCACATGCTCCAGAATGGCAATCATTCAACACGTGTTCAGCCTCCTCATGGGTGAGGCATCGATGGAGAATGGAGTCAACCCCATGTCTATACAATGTATCATTCAAGATAAGATAGTATTTCATGTGGTGACGGATACGGCGATGATCATTGCGAGATAAATGCGGCTGAAAACGCTGGGTCTGGAGATAAATCAACAAATCTCCATACCAAGGATCAGCAGTGCTAATCAAGAATAGGAATTCATCCGAAAATGAATCACTGGACTTATATTCCATTGTAGCACAGGGAAGATCACACATGATCTTTGCAAAAACCAAGGATTTCTTTGACATGGCCTTGGCAAACTCTAGATCGAACTCTTGAAGGATGATGATCCAATGGGAGTACTTGCCCCCGAGCACTTGACGAGTCAGAATGTAGTATATCGAGTTCTGGTTTTCCAATATGGTGGTAGTGCGAAGCAGAATGTAGTGACAGAACTTTTGTATAGCAATGACCATGGCCAATGCTAACTTCTCCACATTTGAATAACAGGTTTCAGAATCGATAAGGTTCTTGCTAGCATAATAAATCCCATTCTCTTGACTGTGGAGATTGTCCTGCACTAAAACCATGGCGATGGTAGTAGCAGAGGAAGCAATATACAAGAGAAAGTCCTTCAAATAATACGAGGGGTGTATCACGGGTGAATGAGTCAGAGTGTGCTTAAGATTATCAAAGGCACATTGGGCCTTGTCATCCCAGAAGAATGGAGTATTCTTCTTGAGGAGACACATATAACAGTGCATTTTCTCTGCGAAATTGCACACGAAATGGTGGAGAAAGTTTGCCTTCCCCTGTAAACTTTGGAGTTCAAAGAGGTTGGTTGGGGCTAGTAGATCAAGAATGGCGGAAATATTCAAAGGATCAATTTCGATGCCATCTTTGGATACCACAAAGCCAGGAAGGCGTCCTGTCTCAACACAAAAAACACATTTATGTGGATTGAGTCATATATTATAATGATGACATCTTAGAATATGTCTCTGAGATGAACAGGGTGGTCCTCCTGTCGCTGTGAATGAGTAGGGAGGTCGTCAAGGTACGGTTCAACAATATTTTTAATGTCATGAAATTCATAGGACATTGCACGCTGGAACATAGCTCCAACATTTTTCAAGCCGAAATGTAACTTCTTATACGCAAAGGTTCCCCATGGGCAAATGAATGTCGTCTTATGCTGATTGGAGGGAAATATCTCAATATGATTATAGCCAGAGAATCCATCCATGAATGAAAAGATGACTCTTCCATCACAGTTGTCGATAATCTAATCGATGTGTGGGGTAGGAAAGTTGTCCTTGGGACAAGCTTTATTTAAATCCCTAGAGTCAATACAGAGTCTAATGGTTCCCTACTTTTTATTGACAGGGACAACGTTCGATACCCATTCCGTCAGAGGTACAGGATAAATAAAACCAACTTTCAGAAGTTTCTCAATCTCAGCTTTAATAGCTACATCCTTCTAAGGATGGACTTGCCTAAGTTTCTTCTTGACAGGTTTAGCCGTGGGATCAATCCTCGACATCTCTTCATAGGACTAGGAAAAAATATCACGGAATTCCTTAAAAAGTGCCTTATATTCTTCAAATTCATCTGTGGAGCAGTTCTTCCCAACATGAACATGCTCAATAACATCAGGATTGGCTGATATGTCAATTAGGTTCGTCTGAGTAATGTTGCAAAGGTTTCCTTCAAAATTTGTATCTTGCAACAATATAGGACTTTGCGGAACGTTGACAAAATCAGTAGGAAACAAGGATGCAAAATCATGGCTACCCGAAATGGGATTCGGGAGGAACATGGATCTATGATGGTGATCCTCCCAAATAGGCTCATACATATTCATGATCTCCATAATGGACTCATCGGAAGGAAAAGTCTCGGAGAGATAATCTAGAACCAAAAGAGAAGGTTCTAACCAGTACGATAAATGGTAAGGATCCGAAGCCACTAGATGAAGGTCATCAGTGTGATCATCAGAAAAAATTTGAATGGTGTCATACATAGCTTCATGAGGACTCAATGAGGTGGACTCAACAACATTTTTTCCCTTAGGCTCATAATCAAATGAGGCGATCATATGTACTATCGCGGTATCCATGCTAGGAGGAGTGGATGGAAAAATCCCCATAAGGGATGAGTCCTTCAGCATGCCTACCCCAATCGACTGGTAAGGAGGAGGGGACTGGCCTAACATGGGGATGTTATTATCCATGGAGGTAGTAACATCCGGTGTACAAAAATCAAGCTAATCAATAGTGACAATTCTCCCTAGATGCGGGAATTGGACTGTTCGAAATACTGTTGAAGCAACAGCAGTCATGGCATAGAACCAATTCCTTCCTAGAAGGAGGTTGTAATCTAAAGGGGCATCTACCACTTCTACTTGGATGGAAATGGTTTTTCCCCCCATCTCGACCGCGAGGGCTGATATGAGACCATGGGGTTGAAAAACCCATCCATCAAAGGCTTTAAGGGTTGTAGGTGATGTGACAATCTTGGGAGAGCCAAGAGCTTTCCAACAAGTCAGAGATAACACCGAGGTCGAAGCTCCTTCATCTAGTACCATTCGGAAGACTTTATTTCCCACTACTTTCGTAATCATCTGAAAAAAAAGTTTATGCAGTAATCTAGGTTTATAGTTCTCAACATTGAAATGAATTAAGCTAGTGTTATCAGGGTCTACAGCTCCTAAAGCTGTCAACAAGTTCTTGCGCTGTGTGGGGCAACTTTGGAGTACTTCTAGAGTATAAATTGCACAAGGTGCTTGAGCGAGATATTCAACCACATTATAGAATTGAGCAGCTCGGGCATTGCTATTAAAGACAGCCTTCCGAAGAGTACTCTTTGGTGGGTGCAAAATCATGTTGAGAGTAGGTTTCTCGATAGATAAAGGGACAGCAGATGAGGATTCCGGAGAACTAGCAGAGGGAGCTTTCCCTAAAGAAGATTGATCTTCTTTCTTATCTACGGGTTTATCATAATTTTGGATTTGAGTTTGCAGATGGATGGTATCTGAGGACATCATATGAATTTCCTCGGATGAACTAGAGTTACCCTGGTTAGAAGGAAAGGGATCTGTAAGTAATGTAAGCACGGGATTAGACTTCAAAAAATGGGAGATTTCATCCCGACGGGGACACTCCTTTGAAAAATGGTCACCACTGCATAACAGACAAGGATATTTAGCCTTCCTTTTCCCTTTGCCATTGTCATTATTGGTTGGTCGTGGGGTCTCCTGTTGGTTTCCGGGTTTTTTATTTCTATTTTTACCTTTTATTTTATTACTTGAGGTTTGAGTACTTTGAATAGAATTGACCTCGGCGGAAACCTTAGGAGTTGAAGGAGTAGCAGTTTGGGTTTGCTTGGCAGGTTTCACTGTGGACAGGGACTGGATTGAACCAATAACCCCATCAACAGGTACTTCTGCTGGTGGCTTGGCAGGGTTAGTGTTGGGCTAAGGAGCTTGAGGAATCAGGTCATAAAGAGTTCCAAACTGGGAATATACCAAGTCTAGGTACTGAGCCCGACTAATAGCCTACTCTTCGGTAACGGCATTGACCATAGCTAATCTCAGGAAATAGGGGGAAACAAGGACTTAGTGAACCAATCAGCTAAAAACTGATCCAGAATAGGGGCCTTAATAAGCCTTCTCCGTCTTCTCCACTCATGAATGTGATCTGAAATGTGGGTGGAGGTGTTCTGTTGCAGAGAAGTTAAAAGTTCAGTTCCCGTTTCATAACAAATAGGGAGTTGAAAGTGTGTAAGGAACACGGTTGCCAACGAGCCAAAATCCACAAATGAATGTCGTGAGAGTTAAATGTACCACTTCGCGGCTGTACCAGTAAAATCTCGCTAAAAGAGTCATAACTGAATGGAATCCTCTATGAGCGAGTTCGAAGAACACCATAAATGAAAAGTCATGACATGGTTCCATGGATCTTCACCCTACTTTCCATTGAATTTTGGAATATCCAATGGTAACTTTACCAAAAATGGGAGGCCATGAGGGATTGTGTCGAATGGGATCATTAATCAACTTAGACAAATCAGGAAAGTCCAAAGTTGCTAGGAAAGGTAACTTTCTATTGGGTTGCACATATTGGTAATATTGATATGGCATATAATTACTAGTAGGACCATAGGTAGAGTGATAAACAGGTTGTTGTGAGGAAGGACCACTAAAAGATCCACCCACGGGGGGTTTATTTCCAGAATTAGGACCGCTAGGACCATCAGGGCCTCCAGGAGGAGGACCATCAGGGCCACTAGGACCACCAGGACCACTGGGACCACTAGGACCACCGGAACCACTAGGACCACCAGGAGGAAGACCACCAGACCCTCTAGAGCCTCCAAGAGGTGGTAAACCTCCATAGCCACCAAAACCACTAGGTGGAGGGCCACCAGACCCTCCAGATCCAGAAGGAGGAAAGCCACTAGGTCCCCTAGGACCACTAGGACCACTAGGACCATAAGGAGGAAAGTTTCCAGATCCTCCTAGACCATTAGGTCCCCCAGGGGGAGGACCTCCATAAGGTGGTCCTCTCACACCTCTCGCAATATGTAGAGGTATCTCTCCCATAGTTGGCATGTAAGACTATTTGGGTTGCCCCCATGGCGTAAAAGTGTTACTAGGGTATCGAATTCCAGCATAAGGCATTCCTATAGGATTAGCTGAATGATTACCTATAGGTATTTGATAACCATAACCTCCAGAGGACTAAACGATAATAGGTTGTGCCCCCAAGGGCTGACCTGAACTGGATGGGGGATTTACCACATTAGTATGGGTGGGAGGGACATAAACAGTAGATGGTTCTATGTTAGAGGTCTGTCTTTGACTAGCAACAATTTCGGTGTCAGATAACGTAGGTCGTGCCAGGGGTTTCCCCCCAGCATTAGAAGGTACTGACGAAATAGGAATTGAAGGTTGAATCTCAGGTGTAGAAGACCTGGGAAGATTAGGGCTAGACATAACATGAGAGGTGATAGGGGTGGTATCTTGAACTGGGTTGCGGGGTGTCAATGGATGATCTATAATCGGTTCAATGGGTCTCATAGATTCGGCGAGTGAATGATATCCCATAGGAACAGATGTCGACCTTGGTAGTGTTGGACCTAAGATGTCATATATCTTCCTATCGATCTCCTTCATGCAGAGAATGGCAGAATGGTATTTCCTATGTTCTTATTCAATTTCAAAAGAGATTCCACGGGTGCCAATGAAGCAATGGCTTGACCTACAGGGGCTTCCCAAAATGAAGCATTGGGACCAAAATCTAGGCGAGCAACATCATCAACATGTCCTTCCATGGGAGAATGGAATGATGAATCTTGTCGCGAAGGCTGTTGGACCAAGGGAGGTGAGTGTGAAGAATATGGTACTCCACTTTCCACAACCACATTATCACCTACATGGGAGGTGGTAGCAGCTCCTTGGTCGATAGCTTCCATACGATTTTCTCCTGAACCAGGAATAAAATTAGGTGGCAAGCCCCGTACTCTTTTGGAATGTCTTAACTCGGCTAATTTGTACAATTGCTATCTAACCTAGGGTCTAAAAATCTATAAAACACACCAAAAGACTTCCCTACACAAACTATAGGTCAAAACAAGCAGACTTAAAATGACAGGAGGAGTTCAAAATTCAGGTCTCTGACTAGGATTGTCAAGAAGGTGCCACTTGCAATATACCTCAAGGGTACGTGCATAGTAATCTCCTCTATTTGTTCTGGATCTGAACCATTCAGACCAGTGGAACACCTTGCTATCCGCAGGAGGTGAAATATTCCAGCTAACAAATCTGGCGACTTCGTTGGGGACAGAGGTTGAAGACTCTCCCTAGATGCTATAGATATCTAGAATACAAGGCTTTGATAGTCCATATATGTACTTGCAATCAAGCTCAACATGAAACAGATCAAAGCAACCAGAATATGATCTACTAATATATGCTAGTGACTAAGGAATCTAACAACATACAGGCGAAATCATAACAACAACAACATATGTGGGACATAAATCAACTTGCATTAATGAAATATGAAGAAGTTTACAACCAAGCCTTAGTGTTGACATGCATCTCCATGAAACCAAATTCTCATTCCCAAAAGCTCCAAATCTAGCTCTCTATGCTTTCTCCAAATGATCTTGGGCCAAGGATCAATCCAATAGCATAACAATACCTTCAATGTTCTCCTGCTCAACCATGGCCATAAGCTTGTATTTATAAGGCTAGATGGATAGGATAGGTTGAGAGATTTGTGGGTAAGGTGGCCTCCAATATCCTAGGATGGGGGATCTTGAGCTCAACTGACCCACTATAGTAGGGACAAGGGATATTTTGAGGCTTATCATCTAGAAGCCTCGAGAAGCTTCTCTTTTTCCCTTTTTACCCAGGGTATCATGTTTTTCCTTCAGTGATAGAGCGGTTCTGGTAATAACTACTTATGGACTAAGGGCTATAAGCGGTGGCACCACTTATAGGAAATAGAGTATGGGAGGTGCGAACAAGGGTACCGCTCCTAGATAAAGGGGCATGCGCTGTGCTGGGAATTTTCATGTAAGATTGATGAAAAACCATTTAGTTTCCACTCCAGAAGCTGGGATTCAAGGCAAGTATGTATGTCAAAAATGTCTTATCACATGTTGGTGACAGGATTTTGGTATAACAACTCTCTCAAAATTGGTTCACTAGCAGGGTAAGTGAGCACTCACTGTGCAATGGACAAGCTATTGCTTTCAAAATTGCCAAAGGAAAATTATCAAATTATAAAAATCCATTATAGTTACTCATTAAATATTTTTATAACCCTATAAGTTCCTCCAAAATTCAAATTCACTCCCATAGGATTCCTCCAACTCATCCTTGATGTTTAGTAACCTTCATGACACTTGTCCTTCTCATCAACCCTTCATCTTCCTCCAAATCGGAATTGTTGCCACCAAACCCCAAGTGCATTCTCTTGGAGTATATTTTTAGACCTGACATGTCAGATTGTCATAGGTCTACAATCAAGTCTGCAATCAGATCTGACTTTTCATGGAACCTTCCATCATTGTTGTCATAAAACACAGGGAATCTCTCTTCAAGTGGCACCTAGTTTCTTCCTAGCCTCTTCCTCTTATATGGGGAGTTACTCATATTCACCCATAATAATAATTGGGATCATGATATGTTACATGACACCTCTTCACCGGCCAATAATTTTCCATTACTCATAATTTTAAATTTGGCATTAAGTCATGACATGTGTAAGGAATAATCTGGCCACCCAAGGTCTCCATGAACCTCCAAATGTCCTTTTGAAGCATTGCCACTTTATTTTATCCATATTTATTATTTGTATGACCTAATTTAATGTGTAAATGACAAACTAAGGTTTTGTTGGGTTCCATATCTCCCTTATTACAAGATTTAATGCCTGCTCCCCAACCTAGGGAACTAGTAGCTTAAACATTGTCAACTAGTAGTCTCATTGGGATGGGACCATGACATGACGAACGTTATTCTTCTTACATTTATTCTAATTGGTCATCTTGATTCTTATAATTGGTCTATCCAACACAATCCTTACCATGGCAACCTCAATTATATTTCTCTTGATTATATTTTGAACCTCTTTCTCTATAGTTTTGTAGAACTTGTCCCTTAAGAAGATGGGCATGCTGCTTATTCTCAAGCTTACTTCATAAATAAACTTTTTGTGTTCCCTAATTAGTATATGAAATAAATAATTAAAGGTATATTCCTTACCATCTTCTTTTCTAGAATCCCAACTACCACATAATGCGGAACAATCAATATGGTATAAGTTGACCTTTTTTTTAAAAACTGCTTTAATCATTCCCAAGTTCAATTGTAGCTCCTCCACTCAAGAGAAATAGTCTTAAATACTATTAAAAGAGAGAGGATTGCAATAGATCAACTCTTTTTCAATATGCAATACTTTTACCAATATTGTTAAGAATAATTTTCAACATCTTTCAAACTTGCATGGGTGGTTGATCTCACTTGTATGAAAGTGAACCTTCCTATCGATGTAGGTCATCATAACTCCTACAAATTGTCCTTCTTCCCATTAATAATGAACTTGTCGTGCTCAAATTTATAGTATACAACCATGATTTTGGTAAAATCAAAAGTTATTTTCTCTTCAGTAGTGTTCCATATTTTGTTCCCACATGAAATAGTTATGGCCATTGAGAACCACAAGTGTTATAGCTGATTTTACCACATTATCTAGATCACACATTTATGGCCTTCCCTATCCCTCTACAGACTCTTTGGACCCCATGGACTTATATTATACCTTGATGTTCCAAGATCATCCCCAAAAATTTCCTGTTTATACCTATACGTGACTTTTAAAGCAATACTCGCATGTATACGCAGCTTTTGACCTCAAATCCGCGTACATCGGGATGTGTGCAAAATGAAAAATATTTTTGGATTTTTCCTCATTTGAGTCTAAATAAATTGACTCTTGGCCTTCCAAATTCCTTGAGAACGCTCGAATTCGACCCTTCATTACCTATTTGGAGTGCTATATAAGGAACCCCTTGGATACATTGAAGAGAAAGGAAACTATAGTCCATTGTTGCCTCAACTTTTCTTATACTTGAGTCTGCATCCCTTTGTCCCTTGGAGCACATAGTGTTCTTCTCAATCCTTCCTTTGCTTTGTGATATTTCTATTGAGAGATGGAGGATTGAAGTGGTGGAGGCCCAGGTGGAGGACTTGGTTTCTTCGGTTCCTAGAAGTGTCGACAGAGTTTGTCACTATTGTATCTCTGATTTATTAATAGAAATATCTTTTCTTGTCCAATTCATGTGAATTTTGAATATGAATATTGAATCCATGGATTTATTTAATTTCTTATACATGGTTGATTATATATGCTAGGATGGCTCTAACACATCTATATATATCATGACTTTTTATTTTTTTTGTTGAGAGAAAATTATAATTGCAATTGCATTGGAAAATCTCAACAAGGATCTACTTCAACCGTTCGAAACAAGGTATGACTCGATATCCCTTAGTGTTAGATTTTCTTACTGTTATTGCATATTGGAAAATATTGATTTCTGGTGTCATACTGTTTGTTGTGGTACCCCCAATCCATAGGAAATTTGTCTCTGTAACATAATTGGTGACTCCGCTGAAGAGGTTCCTAGTTGTTTTTCTTTGTGGATTTGGTATTCAATGTGCTTGAATTGCTCTTTATTTCTCTGTTTCTATGTCGGGCCTGGAGGTATGTTTTCCCAGTAGTGTCTTGTAGGAGTAATTTGGTCTTGGCTTATTAGTTTTCCCTATTTTTATTCCTTTTTCTTCCTATACGTGAGTATTTTCATTATAGTCATGTATACATGCAGTTTTCTCTTGAATTCCTGCATATGTATGCAGGTTTACTGCATATAGTCATGTATGCTTTGGTTTTGAGATTTATATGGAGGATTGAGTGTTACTGGGTGAGTTTTGATGATTGTTGAGTCTTATTGGGTGCTGTTGGTATATGTATACAACCTCTATTTCTGACCAAAGACCCTTTTTGATCTATTTTTTATTGGGTTTTGTTCTTGTCATTCATTTCTTATTTTTTGTTTTGGGTTTAGTGCATTAGGTCTCTTTTATCTTGGAGTCTTGTTTGTTGCTGTGTTTGAGTGGTTGCAGGGTCTGAGAATTGTAGAGTCTGTTAGTGCTTTTTATATCCCATTTATTAATAATAATAAAATACAAAAATATTTTTTCTTTTTCATACTTATGCATTCTTGCATTTGCATGGCATGGTACTTGCATTAGATTTTTCTTATTGAGTTATAGTTAGGTGTTCATTTAGGAATGATTTCACTCTAATTTGAAGTAAGAAACTTGCATCTCATGTAGTGGCATAACCTGTCTTTAATCCGGCAAAACATTTGCACTTGGCATGTTTTGTTAGATGTGCACTTTTATTTCACTATTGAGTCTCAATATCATTAGTTGCATGACCATTTCCTTTTGAGTAATTACAACCATTAAAATCAATGCTTAATTAAAATGAACTGCAAATTTTTCTTTTATAGGGTTCACCAACAAGATTAGGATTTAGAGTCTTGGAATAGTTCATTGTGAGTCAATTCTCCAAGACTACTAAACAAAAACAATTAGGTGTCTGTCTAGGAAAGAGTGAGAAATCCTTGGTACAACTACTGTTTCTCAAGAAGCTCCTCTTACACATGAGTCAAACATGAGGCAGCGCACGTGATTGTGATTGGGATGACCCCTAGTCACATTCTATGAGCACCAGATATATTTCTAGGATCATATTTGTATATGGGGGACTTTAAGGTATTGATTGGTGCACCCTTGGGGTACTAGTTGTGATTTCAGGCTTCAGGATTTACTACCCTGCCCATACAGTTGATCCCTCCTGCGACTATCTTCCTGATAATTGATTATATTGGGGTGACCTTAGTTTCCTTACCTAGGTATCAAAGGGGTACTTGCTGAGGTTATTCTATAGGTGTCCCGGCTAGGTAGGGGTCGGACAACACAGTCACTTTATGTGTTGAAGCTGAGGACCACTATAATCGGTTACAAACCTTTGCTTACAGTGTATGGGAGTCTCAAGCCTCTCCTAGGTGAGGCATACCTGCTGCATTCGGGAGCTCACATATTCTCCCCTTGGTTTTCTTGTTTTTGGTTATAGATTTTTTTCAAGAGTGTGCTCTGTGTATGCTATCTTTCTTAGGGTTGCATAGTTAGATTGAGTCTTTTATTTTTGTTGAGTCATTGTGGATTTGGGTACCCCACTCCGCCATTATCATAATTTAGCAGGACTTATGCCTTCTACATCTCCTTCTCCTTTGGGAGAGAGAACCAGATAGTCCAGGTGGACCAACTCTCACTTTGATTCACACACCATGGGTGACCATGAGCTTGAGATCCCAAAGATCCCTAGTCTTCGACCTCCTGTATGGGAGGTTGAAGCTTCAAGCACATATGGGACCCCGCTAGGGTCAGGCCATTCTATGGCTAGGTCATACCCAAATGATCCTTCATAATTCTCACACTACATGCACACAAACCACCGATATTGGTCACATAGTCCGAACCATGAGACTCACCATGCACCCACTAGCATTAGCACGATTAGGTATGGCATGCCTGATCTTCCTGATAATGATCCAATACTCCATGTCGGATCGGGTGTTGACCCTGGTGTGGCACCTGGGGGCACTTCCATTCCTTTCTAGGTGGAGAGGTTTGGTAGAACTAGTCATATTAAACCTTCCATCCCTACGGTGGAGGTTCCTTCACACACGCATCCTAGGCCTAGCACTGTCATTCCCGTTCGGGGGCCTGATCCTAGACATGTGAATATTGGGGGAAAAATTTAAATACCTTCCCATATTCTATCATCTTCAACACTGGTTCCTTCAAATTATTTTTTGACGACACATCCTATTCCTAACGCTAGAGGTCCTTCGGGCCAGAGTTCTACCATTATCCATGTATGTCCCACATCTAGCCACACCATAGTGTCACAAGGCTACGTGCCTCCTCATGTATCAGTTGGGTATGGACCAGCTTATGGGAAGTCTTATGGATAGTTTTATGGGACATCTTATGGGCCATCTTACAGATAGTCTTATGGACCATCTTATGGAAAACATTATACACCTTATGGGTCTGGGTATCAACCCGCTTATCAGTCTCCTAACTATGGATTCATAGCACCACAGCCTTAAGGTACTCCAAAATACAATATGCAACCTTACATGGGTCAAATGGGAGGAGGTTACTATCCCACTGACCAAGGCCATGGTGTCTATAGCAATCAACCCTATGTGAACCAACCTTATCAAGGAGGTTGGAACCAAATGTCTAAACCTAGAATCCCTTTCCTTGCAATGCTAAATCGACCTAACTTGTCGAGATTGAAAAATGATTTGATTTCTCATGACCCAGCATGGTCGGTCATTCTCGCCAAGCTTCCTTCGGACATTCAAAAGTTCAAGGGTAAGAGTGGTGAATACCCTTGTGCTCACGTCACAACCTTCCACTTATGTTGTTCTTCTAACTCCTTAAATCATGATTCGGTTCATTTAATACTATTTCAACACACCCTTAGAGGACCTACGGAGAAGTGGTACATAGAGTTTCTTGGGGGGTTTACACGTTGTTTAATGACCTAGCTATGACCTTCCTCAATCACTTTCAGCTACCTGTGCATTATGATTCTAGTACTGAACTCTTGTCGAAATTTCAACAAAACAAAGCCATGCATATATCTTATCACATTCAAGAGTGGCATAGGTGGAAGAGATTGTTTAAGGCCTTTATACCACCAAAGTTCCTTTGGAATGGTTCCTCAAGTCTTTATTGCCTTACATAGTGAAGGTTGTTTCCACATCTGGAGTGCAGAACAATGAGCAAGCTATATTTAGAGCACAAGAATTGGATTTGATTTATGCTCAATCTAGGCTCTTGTATGAAATCATACCAAACGCACCTAGATCCAATTTGACCCTAAGATTAAACGTATTCCACATGATGACGGAATTGTTGGCTCCGCAAGTGCTAAACCCATAAGCTCGGTTACAAACCAAATGAATAATTTTTCTATTAACTAGCCTGCATTGGGACAAGATACGGATTCATCTCATCCTACCCATATGGTGGATATACTTTCAGTGCAATCGTCAAACCAAAAAGGTAACCAAAAACATGGAAGGAATAAAAATAAAGGTTAAAACAATCGAAAGGGTGGGAATAAGAATGAAAATGATAATAATGACAAGAACATAAAAAATGTTGGGGGGGACAAGAAACCCAAGCATAAGGTTAAATTTTTTTGTAACCTATGTGGGGATGATCACCTCACTCACTTGTGCCCTCGGATGGAAGATTCCTCGAATTTCATTGCACAGGGCCCAGCTATGTTGACAAATCCTCTACCACAAAATCAGAATATGAACTTGAGGATCGTGGAACCTGGTGGGATTCCAAACCCATCGGACATCACTAGTGACCATCATTGCATCAACATGGTGAATGCCACAAATATTGTGACTTGTTTTAAGGATTATGGTACGTCGCAACCTGATCTGGGAAAAGAACCCGCTCCACCTAAGATCCCTTTGCATATTGAAAAACATACTGATAAGACTGAAGCTCTACCTCTCATTTCTAAGGGAGTCTTGAAATGTTCGAGGCACAATCCTAATTCTCAAGCCACCTAGAACTATTCTATCGTCGAGGATTTGGGCCAGAATCCTTGTACAATGTCTTCTTTATAAGTTCTTCAGACTTGTCCACCACAAAGGAAATCCTTTTTGTCTGCTCTTGGGGTCGCTGATAGAATCTATCCTTTAGTGATCAAATTTGAAACTCATGGAGTCCATCATCACTTTCCTTACTATGTGTCCCTTTGGGTGCATGTAGAGTGTCTAAACAACACCATCAAGTGCACAATGATGGATGATGGCACTGCGGCTTCCATGATGTATTTGTCATGTTGGAAGGGGTTGGGTTCTCCTGCATTGTCTAAGTCCAAAAATATTTTGACTGTGTTTGATGGAATATTGTTTCGGCCGCATGACATTCTTCCTTCCCTTGAGGTCCAATTGGGAGGGAAGATAGTTGTGATCAAGGTTGAGGTGGTTGATGTGCCCCTTGACTATAATATTTTACTGGGTAGGAACTGGATTTACAATATACAAGTGGTCACGTCGTCACTCTTCTGGGTTGCTTGTTTTCCTTTGTATGGGAAGGTTGTGACAGTCGATCAAAGATCCTTTGACAATTCTAGTTCGATAGCGTCTTCAGGAGCTTCTATCCTGGTTATCGATCATTCTTAGCCGACAAATGATAATATTGGGGTGGGAATCTATCCTTTGCTAATATAAACTTTTAGTTGTGTGCACCCGTTCTTATGATCGATTCTAGTCTTAGTAAGGCTTCAACATCGTTGAGTTCAGTTCCTTCTCACACTTCGCATATGGAGGATCCTTGGACTCTTCCTTCTTTGAGTACTTTGAGTGAAGTTTCTATACCTTCCAAGATGGACATGTGGTTGTCTACAACTATGGTGGATTATCAAGCTAATATTGGTTCTGTTGTAGAGTCTAGTCCTTCCTCTTCACAGATGGAAGAGGAGAACCCTTATACATTTCCTGCTTGGGCAATGTCATCATCTCACTCACATGACTACCTCGATGACATATTTCCATTGAAAGAGGCTATTCTAGAGGGTATGTATGGGTTAGAACAACCTTGGGGATATTTGCATCATAGATATTATTTCCTCCCTAAGCTTGATGATATTGAGCATGATGACTTTAAGGTGATATTTAGTAAGAAAATTGGTAGGCCCATGGTCCCATTAGGCTTTCCTAGCAAGTATGCTGAAGGGAATATGGCTAACTTGTCACCAACTATACCTATCAATATTTCATGCGTTCCTGGAAAGACTGAAAACATCTACATTGGGCTATATTTTTCCCCCGATGAGATTAGAGAGTACATCGATATTTTTAAATAATTTAGAGATTTGTTTGCTTGTTCATATGAATAAATGCCAAGAATTGAACCCCGCATTATCAAGCATGAAATCAAAACCTATCCGGGTGCTAAGCCTGTTCAACAATGTTTGTGAGCAATGAATCCTAGGAAAGCACCCACGATTGAGGAAGAGATAGAGAATTTACTCAAACGTGGCTTCATCTATCCCGTTCCCTTGACGGAGTGGGTGTCAAAACCCATTCCGGTGGATAATAAGCAGGGAACGATCTGAGTATGCACTAATTTTAGAGATTTAAATCGAGCCTATCCTAAGGATAATTTCCCTACACCATTTATTGACCAAATCTTGAATGAGTGTTTTGGGAGCGAATTTTTCTCCTTTATGGATGGATTCTCTAGCTAGAATCATATCCAAATTAAACCCAAGGACCAACAAGACTTCTTTTATTTGTCCTTGGGGCACGTTTGCATACCAGAAGAAGCCCTTTGGCCTTAAAAACAACAGAGCTACGTTTCAATGGGCCATGACCTTTTCCTTTCACGATTTAAAAAATATTATTGAAGTATATTTGGATGAATTAGATGCTCACTCTCAATTAAGGGTGCATCATCCTTATCATTTGTGTTTGGTTTTGGAAAGACGACGCTGTTATAAAATTCGGTTAAATCCCCATAAGTGCATATTTTGTGTGAAGGTTGGTCACTTGTTAGGATCATTATCTCTAAGGAGGGTGTAAGGGTCAATCCTTTGAAGGTTGAAGAAATACTTCAGTTATTTCCCCTGTGTAACATTAGACATCTTCAGTGTTTTCAAGGTATGGAAAACTTCTTGCGAATATTCGTAGTTAAATTTTCCAATTTGACTAGAGGCTTCATTCGTTTGTTGAAGAAAGGCACTCCGTTTATATGGGATGAGAGAGCCCAGGAGTCTTTCAATGCTTTGAAGAAAGACTTGGCACCATCCCCCATGCTTAGTCCACTCGACTATAGCCATGATTTTTTTTATATTTGGTTGCATCCCAGGAGACAATTGGCATGGTGTTGGTTCAAGAGGATGAGGAGCTTCAGGAGGTTGTCATCTACTATCTTAGCCAAAACCTTATTGATGCGAAGGTTCATCATACCCATGTTGAGAAGTTGGCCTTAGCTACTGTCCATGTGGTTCAGTGTTTTAGACATTACATCCTGCTTTTCCAAACTTTCATTGTATCTCACATTAATCCATTTTAGTTCATCCTCACTCGAAGGATGATAGGGGGAAAATACAGTAAGTTGATTGTGATATTGCAAGAGTTTGACCTCGAATTTTTTTTGGAAAAGTCGAAGAAGGAATTTATTTTTACTGAGCTTATCTCTGATTTTTTGAGTTTGGATGAAGGAGAGGTTCATGAGGACTCATTCATTGATGAGCACATATTTCTCATCTCGACTGTTGACCCATGGTATGGGGACATCATTGTCTACTTGCAAACTTTGAAGGTTCCTTCTCACCTCTCACGGGATGAGCATCGATGTATATTTCATGTATCAAAGAATTACCTCATTGTGGACAACACTTTGTACTACTTTGGGATTGATTCTATTTTACTTTGTTGTTTAACTCATGAGGAGGCCTAGGTTGTGCTGAATGATTGCCACGGAGGGGCGTGTGGTGGTCATTTATTTGGGCTTTCTAAAACCCAAAAAATCTTGAGAGTGAGGTATTTTTGGTCATCCATATTTAAAGATTGCGTTAATGCAGTCAAGAAGTGCCACCCTTTCTAGGTGTTCATAGAAAATATGTGCTCTCACCCTTCCCCTTTGCATCCGATCATCACCGCTGGTCCCTTCACTAAGTGGGGGTCACTTTTATGGATTGCAAACTAGCTTCGGCTGGGGAACACCATCATATTATTGTGGTTGTTGACTGTTTCATGAATGGTCAGAGACTACGCCCAATGTTAAATATAACAGTGAGACATCCATGCATTTCGTATTCAACCAATTTATCACCCAGTTCAAAATTTGGAGGGATCTTGTCACTAACCATGGCAGGAACTTTCAGAAAAAAAATGATGGAAGATTTGTCTTTGAAGTTAGGGTATAAGCAAGAGTATTCTTCTTACTATCCTCAAGTGAATGGACAGGTTGAAGCAGTGAACAAGTCACTTAAGTCCATTCTCCAATGAACTATCATGCAAATCAATACCAATTGGCACATCATGTTACATCTTGCTTTGTGGGCCTATTAAACCACGGTTAAGGCTGCCACCAGTTTTTTTCCTGATCAGCTTGTGCATGGGGTAGAGTCGGTTTTACCATTTGAGTGTGAAATCCCTGCTTTGAAGCTAGCCATGGAGCTTTTACCAGACACTTCCACATTGGAAGAGCGCTTGGTCCACT
This sequence comes from Pseudotsuga menziesii, assembly GCA_001517045.1. Lineage (NCBI taxonomy): Eukaryota > Viridiplantae > Streptophyta > Pinopsida > Pinales > Pinaceae > Pseudotsuga > Pseudotsuga menziesii. The sequence goes on from LPNX010413424.1 coordinate 166,879, forward strand.
TGGAGCAGCTTGATGAGAAACGTCGAAATGCTTTAGTTTCTCTTGAGATTAACAAGCCTCGCGTTAAGGTCCAGTATGGTAAGTTTGTCCGTCCTAGGAGGTTTAGTGAAGGTGACTTGGTTCTAGTGTGGGACTAAGCTAAGGAACCCTTGGGGTAGGAAAGTTTAATCCCATGTGGCATGGGCCTTACATTGTCAAATTTGTATTAGATAAAGGTGCCTACACGTTTGTTGATGATGAGGGGACAACCTTGGTGGAGCCTGGGAATGGGCTCTATCTTAAGAAGTACTATGCAAGATTCTCAGTCAGGGATAATTTGTTGTATATTATTGTACATTTGCATAGCATAGTTTTGGTCTACTTCTGGTGATTGAGTTTGTTGACTAGCTTCTGCTTGTTGTGGCAGATGTCGACAAAGTGTTCGATTTATATAGGATTCGATGATGGTGCTAGCCGCCAAACTCAAAACTCAACTTCAGCTGCTTGGGTGATTTATACTCCTGCGGATCAGGTATTGTCTTCAGGAGGTGTGTGTTTACAGAATTCATCCAATAATGTTGTAGAGTATAGTGTCATTATTGAGTTATTGTGTGATGCGATTTCACAATGTATTCACTTTCTTGAGGTACATCTTGATTTGTAGTTAGTGGTTTCACAGCTTAATGGCTTGTATCATGTTAGGGATCCAAATTTGTTACGAATTTTCTTGCGTTTGAAGTTGATTGAACGACAATTTGAGAACATAACATACATCCATATTACAAGAAATTTTAATCAAGTTGTTGATTCATATGATAACTATGTATTATATTGGTGTTTGTCTCATAGACCATAAAGCATTCACAAACACATTTACACCTGTAATTAAAATAATAATCGATCATCATAGGTGTTGTTAGGTCATGATTTTGTCTTCCTTAGTTTTATGCTTTTGTTTATGTTTTTGAAATTTGCTAATATTTTTGCTTCTAGGAAATTTTGGTGTAAAGGTTAATTTTGAGTTTAAGCCTTTTAGTTTTCATCATTTTGATTTTTTCCTATTTTCAAGCTTGAATTTATAATTTTTGGCTTAGAGTTCATTCTTGAAGGGTTATACAAGGTGTATATTGATTAATGGTTTCATAAATGACACTAAGATAAAAATTAATCATATAAACCAAGTCTTAAACCTGATTAGTGATTTAATGAGATGAAATTATGTGTTTGGACTTTCTTGTAGCACAAGAGTGAAATTAATACACTTGTGCACTACAAGAAAGTCGTGAGTGCCAAAATAGTCATTTTTCAGTCCGATTTTTTTGGGGGTTTTGTCCTTGAGGTGTTAATCACATCAATTATCACATTTGTTACGTTTCTTGCAAGGTTTATCATTGAAACAGGTGTATGGTCATCGTGTGAGGGAGATCGTGGCAATTGTATGCAATTCATGGCGAATGATGACAGTGATTGGAACGAGGCAGAATTTTTGGGAATATGTTCTTAAGCTGAAGAATACGAAGGCATTGAAAGTCATGGTGGAGACATATTGCTGAGAAATCGTAGTTTTGACAATTGAAGGAAGAATTAGGGCTTCCCAGTGGTGATAGCTCAAAGTGATATGGACAGTTGAAGACAACTGGAACGTGCAATTCGACACCTAACCTTTGAAGGGATTGAATTCCAGCACTTGTATTAAGCTTCTGAGCAGGTACCCTGCGTGGCATTTGATAGGGTTTGTTAAATTTGGGGATTTTTCTGATAAAGCCTATAATGTCAAAATTCTAAGGAAGGATATGAATTTTCTCACTCAATAGATTATGAATGATGAAATATTAATCAATATATCTAAGTATTCATCGTTTAAGCTAGTAAAGTTTAGAGTAGAACTATTGGAGGTCCCTGAATTTGTGATTAGGTAAAATTGTTGAAATTTGGTACAAAAACATTTCCTAAACTGGTGATAGGGAAGACTGTGAGACTTTGAAGATAAATAGACTTCCAAAACTATGCGAATTTGAATATAAATAGACTGTGAAATTACTGACAGGTACTGCAAACCATAGTGAAAATTAAGAAGAGTGGAAAAACTAATAGGGCTGAGCCCACAGATCTCAGTTGGATAGACAAATTCCCAGAATGTGTTGAGCTATTTGAAAATGCAGAGTGGTTGATATTTTTCAAGAAAATTGATGGATACAATGCAGAGGTATCCCATAAGTTTACTCAGTGTTATGACAAAGACACTGTATCTTTTGATACTTTGAAATTCAAATTGACCAAAGAGTTGGTAGTTGAGGCAATAGGAGTTAAAAATGAGGGAGAACTATGGTTTAAGAAAGTTCCATTCACCTTTAATGCACAAAGGTACCTACTACCTGGTATAGTTCCAGATTAGGGCAAGGGTTTACCCATTCATAACTTCAGGCCTGAATGCGTAGAACCTATTAAGGTTTTACAAAGTTATATTACATGTGAAGGAAGGTATGCCTTCATTTTTAGATACCATATCAGGTTTCTTCAACACCTCAGTAATGAGTCAAAGATGAACCTGCCCTTCTTCTTACTAAAGAGCCTATAGAAGATGTCTTGCAGAATCAAAGGACGCCAAAATTATACTAGATAGTCCATTCTTCACCATGGGCTTATAAAACTCATTATCAACAGTGTTTTGTAGGTAACGGAAAAACTTGGGAATATTTCCTTTTTTTGTCAGGGTTTCAGAATAGTCAAGAAGGTCAGTCTAATAGAAAACAAGCTGATAAAGGATAGACCTTGATCAGAAAGCTAAGACAGAAGATAAAGGTTAAAGATGAAGACGATATTAAATTGGAGGAAGTTGCAGAGCCTGCAAAACAAGATTGTGAGTCTAAACAACATCTAATTGACATTGAGAGCAAAGATTTGTAGTCTAATAATAAGGAGACTAAGCCTGTTCAGGATCATGCACCAGCAGAGACATTTGTTGCTGAAAAGATTGTACTTGTAGAGAAAGTTTCAAGTGATGAAGAGGATACTAAATTCCAAAAAAAAAGTCCAATCACAGTCCTGTCAGAGGATGAGACATGCCCGTTTGAGGAAGATAAACTTCCTGTTATTGATGAAACTAAGGTTGGCACTAAAAAGGAATTTCACAGTCAAGAAGATGAGGTAGCAATACCAAAGAGAAAGAAGCTAAAAGTCATTGAATTCGCCTCAGTCATCCATCAGGGAAAAAATTTCAAAATGTTAGGGAAATTCGCTACTGGGTGGAGACCAAAGACTAGACCCAGAAACAAGCTCAGGTTGAATATGAAGAAATTACTAAACCCTAAATTGAATAAAGAAGGAGTAATTGTGATAGATGACTCCTCCTCTGATGAAAAATTGGATGTTGATACGGGTGACAGTAAAGGAAAAAGGCCAATGAAATAAAAAAGAGAATCTTCTCTTACTAAGACCAAACTGTCTAATATATTTTTAGAAATACGAAGTCAAATGTTGCAGGAACAACAAGAAGGTAAGATAGAGGTATCACACTCAGAAAGGAAGCTGATGGTTGATGAAAATGTTCCTTGTGAAGCTGAGACTAAATAAAACCTAACTTTTTCCTGAAACTCCTACAAAATTGATGCCAGAATATGAAGAAATCTATAGGAGACTAAATATTCCATGGCTTCCCAATGAGATGCAAAGTATAACAGGAAATAAAGCATTTGACTCAAAAAAAGAGAATTTACAGAGAACTATAAAACAATATAAATATCAGGTGGAATATATGCAGGAGACAAATGATGGCTTGGTTATGGCCAATAGAAGACTCAGAGAGGATCTGGATGAGGTGAATAGCCACTATCAGGAGCTGATTGCAGTCTCAAAAGAGGCATTGAAAAGAAAAAGAAATACAGAGTCTCAATTTACAATGTTAAAACAAACCATCAAAGATCTACAGTAGAAAAATGAAGAACTCACTAGAAAGATGGCAGAGACGGAAGCAGAGCAACTGAAGGCTAGAAGAAAGTCCCAAGCCCTAGAAGGGATAGCCTTCTTAGCAGAGGCAGCTAAAGATCTATGAATCTTGTTAACACAATCAGTTATTAATTATGTTTTGAAGGATATTTCATTTTTGTAATTATTATTTTGATAGAACTATTTCAATGAGTAGGCTGAAAAGCAATTAGGGTTCAGTCTTGTTGAGGCCTAGAAAATCGCAGGCGGCAACAGGAAGGGATTCTCCCCAATCGACGTTCCCAACTAGCCCGTTGATTTTTTGGTATAGGGAATCCGTCCAGTTTGCGGTCCGGCTACCGTAGGTCAAGTAACAAAACAAAGGCTTTACCGGTTGCGGCCCGGTCCACCGAGTTTTTGTGTTTTTTCCTTTAAGAAATGAAATGCAAGTGCCTAACTAAATGCAGAGTGATCAAGATACAGGGAGCGGTCACAATGTGATGCGTAGGTTCTTACCTCTCGTCTTGTGCTCGCAAGCAACCAAATCAGATACAATAATAAATAAACTAACTATCTAATCTATCCCTAGGGAGCAGAATTATCATGTTGGGTGAATAATACAATCAGTACATGCATTGTGAAATGTTTCAGATAGCTGAGACTCTCTTCCAAAACACATGAACACTCTACAAAATATTTCAACAACCAGATAGCTGATTATTTATGAACAAGCCAATATTACTCACCATGGAAAACCACATCACAAAATTAAACTTAAGAATATTCCAGCAAGAACATAGGTTCAGAAATCAGAACATTCTCACAGTTAAAGAGTCATAGCTGAAAACGAAATAGTTCCTCTTCACATAGCTCAATTAAATACATGTGATGTATTCCATATTGCGCCTCTTCCAGCAAGCAAAGTTTGCAGTCTCTCATGTAAAACAAAGTAGTTCCTCTTACAATAGATGGTTTACAAAATTTCCCAAGGAAAAAGCCCCATCTCATTCCTACTTTCAGATATTTAAACTACCATTTGCGACCCTTCGGGCTTCCCCTAAACGTGTGTCTTTCCAGTTGCCAAAACGTTCCTGCTCCCCCATCTTTCAACGCAGATTCATGATTGGTTGGGTAACTGTCGGGCCTTTCAAAACTCTGCATTTGCTGTTAAATGGTCCGTATTTCTCCACGCCGTGGCATTTTGATCACTCCTCCGTGCTCACCTACAATCGATCGACAAGAATCATCCATTGGGGTTACGTTATAAAACAAAATAGTCAGATCTACTCATGAAACAACCAGCCCGCAAGGAAATCACCAGGCGCTGATACCACTACCTCGATCATGGCGGGAGACTTACTGGTGGCTCAACAATACTTACATCAGACGGGTAGACCACTCCACAAGAGGGAAACAACATTAATCGAATGTCGAAAGGATGGTACATCGAAAGTTGAAAGGATCTCCCAGCCGAAACGGCAGACGAGACAAAGGTTTGAGACAAGTGACAAGGGAAGGAGGAGGATAAGTCAGACGTTGACAAACATTAGAATCGAAAGCTCAGAGGATCTCCCAGCCGCAACGGCAGATGATTCAGGGCTATGGGCAAGCGACTTAAGGTTAAATATGAATTGGACGTCGACGGGATCTAGAGAATCGGACGCTAGAATGATCTGAGGGCCGCAACGGCGGCAGAAAAGAAGACTAACGGCTTCCAATCTGAAATTAAAAAGAGGCCCGATCGCAAGAAACAATCAAATATTCAAACAGTTTTAAGGATCAGGCACAGCTGGGTTCGTTCTTTCTTCGAAAAGGCAACTCTGAAAAACAAAAAATTTCCTTTTCTTCGACCAGAAAATCAGACATCCACAACTCAAACCAAAACTGAACAAGGCATAAATAAACCAGCTGGAATCCATTTTCAAAGTAAAACTAAAAGAAAAACGCCTGAGAGGCTCAAGAGTTTCACGACCAAACCAAGCAAAAACGATGAGGAGGGGCCCAGAATTTAAATAAAGTAAATTTAGGGAGAATAGTTGCGGTAGCAACAACTGGTGATTTCCTGGTGAACCTAGATCTCTGGGTGACTTTTCTTTGAGTGGCAGGTTGTTTCACAACCAAATGCATCAAATAAATTCTTCCAGCTATCCGGATTTCTCAAATGACTGAAGTGTGTACCTTAATCATTGATACTAGTCCAATTTGGGGAAGTGGAAACTAAGATCTTCAAGTCCAGATAACTCTATCGGGGCCCGAGTATGAGTTTCATTATTACTTCTATCTTTAGGTAGTTAACAGCGTGGACACCACAGGATTGCAGCAGATAGTAAATAGCAGTATTCGTTTGTTCCTAGTTCCCATGCCATTTTAACACTTTTTGTGCTTTTGGACTTTTGTTCCTTTCATTTGAGTCTTTCTGTGTGCCTTTCTTACTGAATTTCAATTCAGGATCCTCTATCCCATAGTGTCCTTTTGTGTGAGTGGTGTGTTTCAAGATTCAACTCACGGACGGAGAGGATCTTTTGGCAATTTAGTACTTGTGATTCAACACCGCTTTGATTTATGATGCTTTTATAGAAGTTTGGACTCCTTATTTTCCTTTTGGTATTTGCTTCTTGGCATGGGATCATTTATATTTAATACACTGTTTACCTTGCTTCTTTCCATGGGTCCTTTACTATTGCTCCTTTGAACATTTTACATGTGACGTGGATGGAGCCTTGACATAGTACTCCAGACTCCTCGAATCTAGTTAATCTTGCAGGGGTTAAGTAGGACTTCAATGCACACAGAGACTTCAAGAAAAACTACTAGACTGGAAGAACTCAAACAGCAACACACAGTCTGACTACTCAAACATGTCCACCATTCCCAGAAATTTTGGTGTCTCTCAAATAACCACGAGTTAACTCCCTTTATTGAAACCAATAGACTTAAAACCAAACAAAATGAAAACATGACTCAAAAACAACCAACATCTTATTTATATACAAAACAGGAAACTCAAAGACAACTTCAAGAAAAATAAGGCTTGAGAACCAAACCATTGACTGGTAGGTTCTCTTCCCATCCCTGTAAATCCTGCAGCTTATAAGTAGCAGGGCCAAGTTTTTATTTGCTATGAAATGGGCCTACCCATAATTGTTGGAACTTAGTATGATTTCCCTTCTCATCATGGGGATGATCCCACTTGAGAACAAGGTCTCCCACTTCCAAGTCCCTTTTCCCAGCTTTATGTTTGTCAAACCATCTTTTTACTATCTCCTGCTGCTGTTTAAAATGTTCTCTAGCCTTGGATCTGGCCTCCTCTGCTTTCAGAAGATTATATATCCTTATTTGGAGAACCTCATCATCAGACCCCCTAGACTCTTGGGCTAGTATGGAAGCTGGTAGCATGATATTGGGGGGCAGGATGGCCTCCTTACCGTACACAAGGGTATAGGGTGATATTCCTATTGCATACTTGGGGGTGACTCTGTCAGCCCATAGGGCGTTGGGTAAGGCTGAGTGCCAACTTCTCTGGTTTTCTACTACAGTCTTCTTCAAAATTCTAATGAGGTTTTTATTAGAGGACTCGGCCAGGCCATTCCCTTGCGGATAGTAGTTAGCAGAGTAATGTAATTTTATCCCTTTATCATGAGCAAATGCAGTCAATTTAATTGATGAAAAATATTTAGCATTGTCAAAAACTAACGAAACTGGAACTCCAAACCTGGTCATGATATGATCTTGTAGGAAGCTGATGACTTCGTCTTCGTTTATTTTGCGTAGTGGGATAGCTTCGACCCAGCGAGTGAAATAATCAGTAACAGTAAGAATGTACTTGTGCAACAGGGAAGAATTCAATTTTATTTCTCCAATAATGTCCAACCCCCATTGTTCAAATGGTTCCATGACCATCACAGGCTTTAGAGGTGCTGCTGCTTTAGGCAGTCTTCCACCGCA
>LPNX010413424.1:178328-193600 GCA_001517045.1 Pseudotsuga menziesii
CATATTCTTTCTTTTCATCGGTATCTTCTTCCGTTAGTCTCGAATCCAACATCTGATTCATAACTAACGTCATTGAATTTATCCATTGTGGACAGTTCCTTTCAGAGTGAGGCTGCTGGTGAAAGGTGCAGAAATTTTCCATCCCTATCTCTGTCAGATTCATAGACGCAGTATTGTGAGGAGGAGGTTGGGACTGATTGTTTTCCTCCCTTTGCTTACAATAAGGCCTGTAGAACTTCTGTGTTTCCTTCTCTTTTTCCAATTCTATGATCTTATTAGACAGCTTTTGCATCATTTTGTCCATACTTTCATAATCTGTTGCTTTCTCCTCTTTAGGATTAGTGAACAATAAATTTTTCCTTCTCTCTCCTAATTGTTCGGGATAATCTTCAATACTCTCTCTCTCAGCCTCCACCACTTCTGCTTCTTCATAGGTTTCTGTCAGAGTAGGCTTGGCCCTACCTTTCGCAAACATGGCCAGATCAGGACCCAAAGCTGAAGTATAGTACTCAATTAGTACTTTGTCTGAAGGCTTGTCTATTTCAGAAAAGTTCTTAAGATATGTTGCGAACCTTTGTGTGAAACTGTGCACTTTTTCCCTTTTCTCTTTCTTCAGTGCACATAGTCCTTTAATAAGGGTTGCGTGAGTCTTTTGAACTGCATACTTACTTCTGAAAATTCTCTCGAAAGTATCCCAATCCAGGATAGAATTAGCAAGAAACCCAAAGTACCAAGATGCAACAGCTCCTTTGAGGGTATGCGGGAAAAGTCTGCACACTACATCTTCATGTTCCCTAGCCCTTAGACCTTCTATTGCCAAGTAGAAACTTTGTAGGTGATCGTCCACTAGGATCTTCTCATTGGGGTCAAATTTAGGCAGTAACTTCTCAAAGGCTTGAGGTAGGTCATGCAAAGGGGGAGTCAGGTTTAGGGGTGACCTGGCTTTCCATGTAGGTGGTGGATTAGGTGGATTGGGAGGAGGTTGATTGGCATTAACACTGGCCATGAGTTGAGGTGGAGAGTGAGGAGGTGAACCAACAGGGGTGTGAACAGGAGAAATGTAAGGGGTTTCTGGGCCTTCTTGATTCAAAGGTAGCTCAACTTCTTGCAAAGCAGTCTCTACAAGTTCTTCCCAGTCTCCAACCAACAATGAATCTTCTTCTATAGGACGGTTTTTCTTCTTGTACTCTCTTCTAGGTAAATCAGGGATAATTGGCAACCCTCCAAGCTTCTTTACGTATGCCCGGGTGTGTCTTCTTAGGTCGTTAACTACTTCATTACCAACAGCATATAGATGTTCTCTTTTTTATTCTTCTGGAATTGGATTGCGCAGTCCACTACTTTCAGAACTATAACCAATGGAATAATCTCGGGAAAATGGGTTTCCTCGGCCAGCCATGCACTGGCGGCCCTCCTTCTAGAGCCAAAACTGTTGAGGCCTGGAAAATCGCAGGTGGCAACAGTAAGGGATTCTCCCCAATTGACGTTCCCAACTAACCTGTTGATTTTTTGGTATAGGGAATCCGTCCGGTTTGTGGTCCGGCTACCGTAGGTCAAGTAACAAAACAAAGGCTTTACCGGTTGCATCCCGGTCCACCAAGTTTTTGTGTTTTTTCCTTTAAGAAATGAAATGCAAGTGCCTAACTAAATGTAGAGTGATCAAGATGCAGGGAGTGGTCACAATGTGATGCGTAGGTTCTTACCTCTCGTCTTGTGCTCACAAGCAACCAAATCAGATACAAAAAGAAATAAACTAACTATCTAATCTATCCCTAGGGAGCAGAATTATCATGTTGGGTGAATAATACAATCAGTACATGCATTGTGAAATGTTTCAGATAGCTGAGACTCTCTTCCAAAACACATGAACACTCTACAAAATATTTCAACAACCAGATAGCTGATTATTTATGAACAAGCCAATATTACTCACCATGGAAAACCACATCACAAAATTAAACTTAAGAATATTCCAGCAAGAACATAGGTTCAGAAATTAGAACATTCTCACAGTTAAAGAGTCATAGCTGAAAACGAAATAGTTCCTCTTCACATAGCTCAATTAAATACATGTGATGTATTCCATATTGCGCCTCTTCCAACAAGCAAAGTTTGCAGTCTCTCATGTAAAACGAAGTAGTTCCTCTTACAATAGATGGTTTACAAAATTTCCCAAAGAAAAAGCCCCGTCTCATTCCTACTTTCAGATATTTAAACTACCATTTGAGACCCTTCGGGCTTCCCCTAAACGTGTGTCTTTCCAGTTTCCAAAACGTTCCTGATCCCCCATCTTTCAACGCACATTCATGATTGGTTGGGTAACTTCCAGGCCTTTCAAAACTCTGTGTTTGCTGTTAAACGGTCCGTATTTCTCCACGCCGTGGCATTTTGATCGCTCCTCCGTGCTCACCTGCAATCGATCGACAAGCATCATCCATTGGGGTTACGTTATAAAACAAAATAGTCAGATCTACTCATGAAACAACCAGCCCGCAAGGAAATCACTAGGCGCTGATACCACTACCTCGATCATGGCGGGAGACTTACTGGTGGCTCAACAATACTTACGTCGGATGGGTAGACCACTCCACAGGTGGGAAACAACATTAATCGGATGTCGGAAGGATGGTACATCGGCAGTTGAAAGGATCTCCCAGCCAAAACGGTGGACGAGACAAAGTTTGGAGACAAGCGACGAGGGCAGGAGGAGGATAAGTCGGACATCGGTAGACATTAGAATCGGAAGCTCAGAGGATCTCCCAGCCGCAACGGAGGATGAGTCAGGGCTATGGGCAAGAGACTTAAGGTTAAATATGAATCGGACGTCGGCAGGATCTAGAGAATCGGACGCTAGAATGATCTGAGGGCCGCAATGGCGGCGGAAAAGAAGACTAACGGCTTCCAATATGAAATTAAAAAGAGGCCCGATCGCAAGAAACAATCAAATATTCAAACAGTTTTAAGGATCAGGCATAGCTGGGTTCATTCTTTCTTCGAAAAGGAAACTCTGAAAAACAAAAATTTTCCTTTTCTTCGACCAGAAAATCAGACATCCGCGACTCAAACCGAAACTGAACAAGGCATAAATAAACCATCTGACATCCATTTTCAAAGTAAAACTAAAATAAAAATGCCTGAGAGGCTCAAGAGTTTCACGACCAAACCAAGCAAAAACGATGAGGAGGGGCCCAGAATTTAAATAAAGTAAATTTAGGGAGAATAGTTGCGGCAGCAACAAGTCTTTAACCAAATTTTGAAGGATAGTATTAATGTATGTCAAAAAGAGGACTAAGGGTTCTATTTTTTTGGCTGGCAAGAGAAGGTCTTTAGACTTGTTCATAAGCTAAGTAAATGACTCTCATGTGTATTTGAAAGACTGATTATGAAATATATGCTCTATTTACCCTTCAGTTTGTTCTCTGGCTTCATTTATAGCTTATTTTAGCTACTCAATTGGTAATTTCATTGCTGGTTTAAATTTTTTACACTTGTAGTGCTTGCCTTTTGTGGATGAACTTCAGTGTTATTTTTCTATTGGATACATGGTTATTATGTTATGCATCTCAGTTTTTCTATGCTTGTGATTTAGTTTTGTTTGGGTTATGAATGTATTCCCTTTTGTAATATCTGCGGCTATTCCGAATCCTGATATTACAAACATGCACCGCAGAAGCCTAGCAACAGGGGTATTCCCTTTTGTCATCAAACTTCACAACCATAAAACTTAAAAAAAAAACCTAAAAACCATGTTTTGTTTTATTGGGATATTTGAGATTATGTTGGCTTGTTTTCTTGTAGTCTAGAAACAATTTCTGGAATAAACATCTTTGGTGCCGTTGCTGGGGAACAAAGTTGAAAACATATTTTTCCCTGGGATACTTATCATTTCATTGGTTTTAAGAGGTGAACTTAAACAAGCATATCTTAAAGACTACTTTTCACCAGTTTGTCACAGTGGCTACTAGGGGAATTGGAACTAGAAACAGACCTATTTCACCTTTGCAGCCAAGTGTTTCAGACCCAGAACAGATATTGAAAACAACAAGGAATATTAGAAGGTCTCAGTCATTACCAGCCCTATGTGACCTTGATCAATTGGATGATTCATCACCTTTATCTATTTTGAGAAAAGAATAAGAAACTTCACCTTGGTTAAAGCCTATAATTCCTATCAGTAACTTTCAAGTTTTCACTGATCCTCAATCTTTTAGAAAAGAAAAATCAGTATCTCCTAGTAAGATTCCTCTATTTCATTTGAAAGTAGGTAAAACCCCTTTTTAGCCAAGTTCCAGTCAAATCTCTCCATCACCAAAGTCAGTCAGCCTTAAAATGGTAGCCCAAAATCAGCCTATAGATATGATGGACCGAACGGTTGCAGCCAGATATGCACCATTAGTTTTTCCTCACCCTTTTAATGCACTTCCTGGAGGTGACTATCAGAAATACTTGCCTAGGTTTAATGGAAAAGGTGAAACTACAGCTGAAGAGCATTGGGAAGCCTTTCTCAGTTATGCTGATAACCAAAATATTGAAGCTAAGGACATATGGATGAGAATGTTTATGCAGAGCCTTGATGGAGATGTCAGAAAATGGTTTAGGGAGCTACCTGCAAATTCTATCACCATCATAGAAGAGCTTCAAGACCTCTTCATGAGACAGTGGGGTGAGACCAAGGATCATACTTATTATATAACTGAATTTGGAGCCCTTAGGAGAAAAAAGGATGAAAACATTGCTGATTTTTCAAAAAGATTCAATAAAATGTACAGCAGAATTCCTGCAGAAATAAAACCTTCAGAAACATCTGCAAAACTCACATATGCAAATGCTTTCGATCATGAATTTTCCTTACTACTAAGAGAAAGAAGACCTGTTTCTTTACTGAATATGCAGGATGCAGTGTTAGAGGTGGAGTCTAACATATTGGCTTCCAATAGATTGAAGAAGGAAACAACTCAGCAGATGTATGATAGGAAAGGTAAGAAGGAATAAAATCCAGGGGTTTCAACATCTCATTCTTCAAAAGGAAAAATTGATGAGATGGCCAAGTTAGTGAAGATTTTGACTGCAAAATTAAACAAGTTAGAACTAGAAATAAATTCCAGCAAGCCTGTTCAAGATGGTGAAAGAAACCCTAACAATCAGAACCAATTCAGAAGACAATTTGCTCCTCATTTCATACCTAGAGAATGAAGAAATAATGATATTCGGCAAGAAAGGAGAGAGACTGAGGACCAAAGGGTACCACCACCTCTTCAGAACAATGTTGTTGATGAAGAAGAGATTAATGAAGAAGTGATATTTGAAGACACAGATCAGGATATGAACTATTTTGGAGAAAGGTTAACTCAGGGTTTTGTAATTGAAGAAGAGTTTTTAAATGCAGAGTATTATGATGCTGATATGTTTGAAATAGAGGATGATTTGAATCTGAAAATGACTGCTATAACTGCTGATGCCTGTCAGAATGAACCCAAGAAGACTTTGAATTTGAGTTCAGGTCCAAAAAAATTCATACAGAACCCAAAGAAGAAGGTAGTTGTACCTACTAAATAGCAATCTAATCATGTGTCAGAGAAAAAACAAATTCCAGAAAAGCAAAAGAAGAACATGGAGGTTGAAGAGGTAAATAAAACTATGCAGAATTTTAATCTGGAAAATGAATTAGGCAAAATAAAGATTCCTGTGCCTTTTATTGAACTAATGAAAAATCCATCAGTTCTTAAAATGATTGGTTCAGCAAGCAATCATCCTATTTCTGATACAGTGAATCTGTAAGAAGAAAATCCTAAGATTTTTATTGGATCAGCCTTGGCTGAAAAAACTGAGAATGAAGCAAGTGCTTCACCTCCATTTTACATTACTCTAATAGTTCATGAACAAATGATACATAACTGTCTGTTAGATTCAGGAGCATCACACAACTTAATGCCAAAGGCTGTCATGGAGGCTTTAGGTATGAGTATAACCAAACCCTAAATTTGGGTTACTTCTTTCTAGGTCTTGGGCAAAGAAAGTTGGAGGAACTTTGCAAATGGATTTATCATATGCTACTATTCCTATGTTTGGAGGAGAAAACATAAGGCTGTATAGAGAGCTTCAGTTTTCCTATATTGTGACAGATGACAAGAACCCTACAAACCATCCTCTATATGCTGTTGATAAAGATTTGGGTACTTGCATGTTACATTTTAGTGATGATGACAATACTACTGGTTTGTTACAGGTTGAAAAGGAACAACCAGTTAAATGCAACAAGGAACAGGAAGATGAGCTTTGGCAATTATACTTTGATGGATCATCTTGCAAAGAAGGTGCTGGAGCAGGGGTTCTTCACATATACCCTGGTGGTGAAACATTAAAGCTAATGTATAAATTAGAATTCATTACTACAAACAATACTAATGAATATGAAGCTTTGCTGTTAGGATTGAAGGATGCTAAATATTTAGGCATTCAACAAATTTCTGCATATGGCGACTCCGAATTAGTTGTTCAGCAGGTGAGGAACAACTATCAAGTGAAACAAGATTTTCTGAAAGTATATCGAAATGAGGTATGGGACATGATTGATAATTATTTTGTAGCTTTTAACATTACCTATATTCCAAGGGACCATAATCAGACTGCTGATTCATTGGCCTTAGCTACTACACATTTTAGAATCCCCAAAACGACACAGTTGAGGTATCCCATTGAGGTTAGGTACAGACCATCTGTACCTGATAATGTAAAGCAATGGAGAGTGTTTGAATATGACATTGAAATTAAAATATTTTTAGAGCTTACACATGAGTTTTCTAATTCCCTGATTGATCAAGAGGAAGATGATGAGGATGGAGATGTTGAAGAGATTACTAAAAATGAAATTGCTGGCCACAAGATTATTAAACTAAAAGGTAATTTCATCCCAAAAGGTTTGGTTCCTTTAGAAAGGATATTTTTGAAAGATGATACACCCCTAAAATCTGTTGTACAGTATTCAGAAGAGAATGTGGTGGATTGTAACATTGGCACTGCAGAACATCCTAGAATGGTGAAAATTTTGAAAGCACTCACAGCTGAACAGATAAACAGGTACATAAAATTGTTAAAGGAACATGTTGATGTCTTTGCATGGTCTTATGAAGAATTGAGAACATATGATACTGGAATTATACAACATAAAGTCCCTTTAAAACCGAATGTTAAACCTTTTCATCAGAAATTAAGGAGGATTAATCCATCCTTGTTTCCTGTTATTGAAAAAGAAGTGAAGAAGTTATTAGATGCCAAGATCATTGTTCCTCTCAGGTACTCTTCATGGGTGGCTAATCTAGTTCCTGTTAGGAAAAAGAACGGAGAAATTAGACTGTGTGTTGACTTTAGAAACTTGAATAGATCTTCACTAAAGGATAATTATCCTCTGCCTAAAATTGAGCAAATATTGCAGAAGGTTGTTGGGGCATAGAGGATTTCCATGGTTGATGGTTTCTCAGGATACAATCAGATTTCTATGCATATTGATGATAAAGAGAAAACAACTTTTACTACTCCGTAGGGAACTTTCATGTATGATAAGATGCCTTTTGGTTTAATGAACGTTGGAGCAACTTTTCAAAGGGCTATGGATATATCTTTTGTTAGTGAAAAGGACAAGTTTGTGGTAATTTACTTAGATGATATTACTGTATTTTCACAATCAGATGATGAACATCTAAAACATTTGAAACAGACTTTCCTAAAATGCAGAAAATTTGGTTTGTCCTTGAATCCAAAGAAGTCACACTTTGTTGTACAGGAGGGAAAATTACTAGGTCATTTAGTTTCTGCTGATGGTATAAGGATTAACCCTGAAAGGGTAAAAGAAATATTGAAGATAAGTCTGCCCAGGAGTAAAAAAGATGTCCAATCTTTCATTGGTAAAATCAACTTTATACGTTGGTCTATACCAAACTTTGCTGAGACTATCAAGTAGATTACAACAATGCTAAAGAAGGATCAAGAAGTCAACTAGACCACTGAAGCAAAGAATTCATTTGAAAAAATCAAGATGGCTCTTACTGAAGCTCTTGTATTAGTAAGTCCAGATTTCACCAGAGAATTTCTAACATTTTCATTTGCATCTGAAGATACACTAACAGTTGTTCTGTTGCAAAAGAATAAGGATGGTCTTGAGCAACCTATTGCATTCTTCAGCAAAACTCTCAGAGATTCTGAATTAAAATATAGCATCTTGGAAAAACAGGATTATTCTTTGGTAAAAGCTTTGAAATTTTTCAGAATCTATGTTTTGCATTCCAAAGTTATTTCATATGTGCCTAATGCTGTTGTAAAAGATGTTTTGACACAGCCTGACAGTGAGGGAAAAAGAGGCAAGTGGATTGCTAAAATCATGGGGTATGATGTAGATATTATACCTACCAAACTAGTCAAGGGACAAGGTTTAGCCAAGCTGCTGGCTGAATCAAATTGCCAAGCTTTAGGATTGCATGTGATGGCAGAAGAGCCAGCTCAGGAAGAAAATCAAGAAGAGTTGGAGAAAGAGAAGATTATGGACTTCTATTTAGCATCCACATGGTACGTAGACATTGTGTATTTTCTGTTGTATTTGTAATCTCCTGAACATTTAGATAGAAAAGCTACTATATCTTTGAAACTAAGAACTACTAAGTACTGTTTAGTAGAACATCAGTTATTTTGGAAGGACCCAGGGAGTATTCTACTTAGATGCTTAGATAAACCTGAAATTGAAGGAGTGATTTCTGAATCTCATGAGGGTGCTTGTGGAGGTCACAAGTACTGGAAGGAAAAAGCATACAAGATCTTAAGAGCTAGGTACTATTGTCCCTCTTTGTTTGCAGATGTAGATCAGCAGGTAAGAGCTTGCATCCCTTGTCAGAAGTTTGTTGGTAAACAAAAATTGTTGTCATTACCTTTAAAACCAATTGCAGTAAGTGCCCCTTTCCAGCAGTCGGGTCTGGACTTTATAGGAGAGATAACTCCATCTTCCTTAGGACAATACAGGTGGATTTTGACCGCAACAGACTTCTTTACCAAATGGGTGGAAGCTATCCCTACTAGGAATGCCACAGATAAGGTGATTATGGAATTTATTGAAGAAAATATCCTTAGTAGGTTTGGGTGTCCTCAGAAAATAGTAACAGATAATGCAAAAGCTTTTAAGTCTAAGGCAATGGAAGCATTTTGTGAAAAGAATGGTATCTTGTTGAAACATTCAACTCCTTACTATCCCCAAGGTAATGGTTTAGCTTAGTCCTCAAATAAAAATATCATTCAGAGTATCAAGAAACTGTTGAAGCATAATAAGAGATCATGGGATTCTATGCTGAAATATGCATTATGGGCTGATAGAATAACAGTAAAACAAGCAATTGGAACTTCTCCTTTCCAATTAGTGTATGGTACAGATGCAGTTTTTCCTGTTCAGTTGGGCATTCCAGTGATGAAGTTTTTTCAGAATTGTCAAGAAGAACCTAATGATATGCAGAGAAGGATTTATGAGATGATAGAGTTGCAGCAGAATAGAGAAAAAGTGGAAGAAAAGGCATAGTTATACAGATTGAAGATAAAAGACATATTTTGACAGGAAAATCAAAGACAACACTTTCTCAATTGGTGACATGGTTCTAAGGTGGGATGCCAGGAAAGAGCAAAAAGGGAAACATGGCAAATTTGACAACCTCTGGTTTGTCCCTTTCCTAGTATCTAAGTTTTTGGAAAATAACACTTTTGTCCTATAGAATTTGGAGGGTGAGGAACTGTCAAGTCCAGTTAATGGATGATTCCTCAAGCATTTCTACAGTTTTTGAAGGGAATTTTAGTTTTTCATTGTATATACCATTGTGAATAAAACACAATAAGGACTTCATAACCTAATGGAAATTTTGTAGATTAGCAAGTAGCAGGAAAGAAGGCGCTGGTCTATAGGTTCTTGAAGCCTCACAAGGAGGACTTCATACTGCAGCAGGAGCTAGATGTTAGGTCATGATTTTGTCTTCCTTAGTTTTATGCTTTTGTTTATGTTTTAGAAATTTGCTAATATTTTTGCTTCTAGGAAATTTTGGTGTAAAGGTTAATTTTGAGTTTAAGCCTTTTAGTTTTCATCATTTCATTTTTTTCCTATTTTCAAGCTTGCTTTTATAAGTTTTGGCGTAGATTTCATGCTTGAAGGGTTCTACAAGGTGTATATTGATTAATGGTTTCATAAATGACACTAATATCAATATTAATCATATAAACCAAGTCCTAAACCTGATTAGTGATTTTAATGAGATGAAATTATGTGTTTGGACTTTCTTGTAGCACAAGAGCGAAATTAATACACTAGCGCGCTACAAGAAAGTCGCGAGTGCCAAAATAGTCATTTTTTAGTCCGATTTTTTGGGGGGTTTCATCCCTGAGGTGTTAATCACATCAATTATCAAATTTGATACGTGTCTTGCAAGGTTTATCATTGAAATAGGTGTATGGTCATCGTGTGAGGTAGATCGTGGCAATTGTATGCAGTTCATGGCGAATGATGACAGTGAGTGGAATGAGGCAGAAGTTTCGAGAATATGTTCTTAAGATAAAGAATACAAAGGCATTGAAAGTCGTGGTGGAGACATATTGCTGAGAAATTGGAGTTTTGACAGTTGAAGGAAGAATTAGGGCTTCCCAGCGGTGACAATTCGAAGTGATCTAGATAGTTGAAGACAGTTGGAATGTGTAATTAGACACCTAACCTTTGAAGCGATCGACTTCCAGTGCTTTTATTAAGCTTTTGAGTAGGTACCCCGCGTGGCATTTGATAGGGTTGTTAAATTTGGGGGTTTTTCTAATAAGGCCTATAATGTCAAAATTCTAAGGATGGATATGAATTTGCTCACTCAATAGATTATGAATGATGAAATATTAATCAATATATCTAAGTATTCATCATTTAAGCTAGTAAATTTCAGAGCAGAACTATTGGAGGTCCCTGAATTTGTGATTAGGTCAAATTGTTGAAATTTGGTACAAAAACATTTCCTAAACTGGTGATAGGGAAGACTGTGAGAGTTTGAAGATAAATAGACTGCCAAAACTATGTGAATTTGAAGATAAATAGACTGTGAAACTACTGACAGGTGCTGCAAGCCATAGTGGAAATTCAGAAGAGTGGAAAAACTAATAGGGTTGAGCCCACTGATATTTTTCAAGAAAATTGATGGATACAATGCAGAGGTCTCCCATAAGTTTGCTCAGTGTTATGACAAAGACACTGTATATTTTGATACTTTGAAATTCAAATTGACCAAATATTTGGTAGCTGAGGCAACATGAGTTAAAAATGAAGGAGAAATATGGTTTAAGAAAGTTCCATTCACCTTTAATCCACAAAGGTACCTACTTCCTGGTATAGTTTTAGATTGGGGTAAGGGTGTACCCCTTCATAACTTCAGGCCTGAATGGGTAGAACCTATTAAGGTTTTACAAAGTTATATTACATGTGAAGGAAGGTATGCCTTCATTTTTAAAAACCATTTCAGGTTTCTTCAACACCTCAGTAATGAGTTAAAGATGAACCTACCCTTCTTCTTGCTAAAAATCCTGCAGAATATGTCTTGCAGAATCAAAGAACACCAAAATTATACTAGACAATCCATTTTTCACCTTGGGCTTATCAAACCCATTATCAATAGTGTTTTGCAGAGGAAAGGAAAAACTTGGGAATATTTCCTTTTTTGGTCAGGGTTTCAGAATAGTCAAGAAGGATAGTCTAATAGAAAACAAGCTGATAAAGGACAAACCTTGATCAGAAAGATAAGACAGAAGATAAAGGTTAAAGATGAAGACAGTATTAAATTGGAGGAAGTTGCAGAGCCTGCAAAGGAATATTGTGAGTCTAAACAACATCTAAATGACATTGCGAGCAAATATTTGGAGTTTGATAATAAGGAGACGTAGCCTGTTCAGGATGATGCACCAACAGAGACATTTGTTGCTGAAAAGATTGTACTTGCAGAGAAAGTTTCAGGTGATGAATAGGATACTAAAGTCCAAAAACAAAGTCCAATCACAGTCCTATCAAAGGATGAGACATGCCTGTTTGAGGAGGATAAACTTAATGTTATTGATGAAACTAAGGTTGGCACTAAAAAGGAATTTCACAGTCAGGAAGATGAGGTAGCAGTACCAAAGAGAAAGAAGCTAAAAGTCATTGAATTTTCCTCAGTCATCCATCAAGGAAAAACTTTCAAAATGTTAGGGGAACTTGCTCTTGGGTGGAGACCGAAGACTAGACCCAGAAACAAGCTCAGGTTGAATATGAAGAAATTGCTAATCCCTAAATTGAATAAAGAAGGAGTAACTGTGATAGATGACTCCTCCTCTGATGAAAAATTGGATGTTGATAAGGGTGACAGTAAAGGAAAAATGCCAATGAAATCAGAAAGAGATTATGCTCTTACTGAGACCAAACTGTCTGATATATTTTTAGAAATACGAAATCAAATGTTGCAGGAATAGTAAGAAGGTAAGATAGAGGTATCACACTCAGAAAGAAGATGATGGTTGATGAAAATGTTCCCTATGAAGCTGAGACTAAAGAAAACCTAAGTTTTCCTAAAAATCCTACATAATTGCTTCCAAAAGATGAAGAAATCTATAGGAGACTAAACATTCCATGGCTTCCCAATGAGATGCAAAGTACAGCAGGAAATAAAGAATTTGACTCAGAAAAAAGAGAATTTATAGAGAACTATAAAATATTATAAATATCAGGTGGAATATATGCAGGAGACAAATGATGGCTTGGTTATGGCCAATAGAAGACTCAGAGAGGATCTAGATGAGGTGAATAGCCACTATCAGGAGCTGATTGCAGTCTCAAAAGAGGCATTGAAAAGAAAAAGAAATACAGAGTCTCAATTTACAATGTAAAACAAACCATCAAAGATCTACGGTAGAAAAATGAAGAACTCACTAGAAATATGGCAGAGATGGAAGCAGAGCAACTAAAGGCTAGAAGAAAGGCCTAAGCCCTAGAAGGGATAGCCTTGTTAGAAGAGGCAGCTAAAGATCTATGAAGCTTGTTAACACAATCATTTATTAGTTATGTTTCGAAGGATATTTCATTTTTGTAATTATTATTTTGATAGAACTATTTCGATGAGTAGGATGAAAAGCAGTTAGGGTTTAGTCTTTAACCGAATTTTGAAGGATAGTATTAATGTATGTCAAAAACAGGACTAATGGTTCGATTTTTTTGGCTGGCAAGAGGAGGTCTTCAAACTTGTTCATAAGCTAAGTAAATGACTCTCATGTGTATTTGAAAGACTGATTATGAAATATATGCTCTATTTACCCTTCAGTTTGTTCTCTGGCTTCATTTATAGCTTGTTTTAGCTACTCAATTGGTAATTTCATTGTTGGTTTAAAATTTTTACACTTGTAGTGCTTGCCATTTGTGGATGAACTTCAGTGTTAGTTTTCTATTGGATACATGGTTATTATGTTATGCATCTCAGTTTTTCTATGCTTATGATTTAGTATTATTTGGGTTATAAATGTATTCCCTTTTGTCATCAAACTTCACAACCAGAAAACTTAAAAAAAAACCCTAAAAACCCTATTTTGTTTTATTGAGATATTTGAGATTATGTTGGGTTGTTTTCTCATAGTCTGGAAACAATTTCTGGCATAAACAAGTATTTTTCTTTAAAATATATGTCCAAAAATGTGGTGTCATAATACATAAGTGTCATATACAAAAATGGGGCTTCCGAGCCACCAAAATATACTACATGGTCATACAAAAAATATACATCCCAACTTCTAAGCCTATGGGGGAGGACAGTGCTGATCATGGTAGCACACTAGGGCTCTAGCTAGCTGACAAAATAGATGAACCCATGCTCAGGGTACTCCAACCACCTGGTGTTGTATGGCCTCGAGAAATTCCTCGACTTACGCCATGGGAACCCTATCTATCAAATGAACGGAGTTTGTGTGAATGCTTTAGAGCCTACGTTCCTCATCCAAACCCATGATCTCATATCCTCTTCCCCTCCATCGATGACGAGGGAATCCATCTGGCCATCATGGTCCCACATCTGCATGCACATGACCAAATATCATTATATGTCATCACACCAAAAACATGTCTTTTTGATTCCATATATAAAAAAAAACACAAAAGAAATTAATAATTCAAAAAACAAGTTGGAGTGGAGATTCATTACTTATCTCTCTATATGCAGATCCTGGTTGTATAGACATGTCTAGGTCTCCACGGAAGTGGATCCCTGCATAGGGATAGTCATATATGGAGATTATCTATCTCCTCCACCAGAGAAAGAAGTTTGTTGGGTAGGGGTTGGCCACCCGCCCCCCTCCTAGTCTCCGCATGACATTTTCCCATCATAGCTGAGCCGAATCTTGAAATCCATGTGGGGGAATCTAAATTCTAAGGCTTAGCCCCGACACACACTCAAAAAATAAAGTACTCAAGATGCTTCCATAACCGAATTTCCTCACCCACACCATCTTGCAATCAGTAAGCTATTGTTTCATATTACTCAGCAGTGAGGTACTCCAGTCATATATTGTAGGACACACACTCCACCACATAGAAAATTAGAGGCCTTTAAGCATGGTGGAGAGATGCCAATCCCACTATCCTTCCCAAGGCCAACAATATGGCTTTCAACCTAAGGTTTTGGATCGAGTTTGTTTGGATTTGACTCCCAACCTTCTCTGTAGCTGGGACACAATACACTGCAATGTACTCATATATAGTGAACCCACCTCCTATCCCATGAGACCATAAGTTCACCACCTCCCCTATATGGGATAATCCTATGATAAACTACATGTCCTCAACCTCGATGTTGAGGGACATCCCGTATAGATGAAAAGTCTTTGAGTTAGCATCCCAGTAATCCACTAGTAGCTGGAGTAGCCTTGGCTTTGCCCTTAAGCTTCCAAGGCACCAAAAATTGTATATTCCACATGCCCTTAATGTCTATTGATCCATTATCTCAGCCTACACGGCCTCCTCAACATCATCATGTTCATGCTCTCTCCATTATAGAACCATCCTGCACAAGAATTTCCAATTTTCATTATATTTTTCCCTTGATTTTCTTGTTTGCGGCCCTATGCATGGAAAAGGGACTGATTTCCACGTGGGTTGAAAATTCCACTTTGTGTTACGGAGAGAAATTCCTATGGCTTGGGGTACCACAACAGACAGCTTGACTCCAGAAATCAATCCTTTCCAATATGCAATAGAAATTAAATGTCTA
>LPNX010413424.1:215850-235880 GCA_001517045.1 Pseudotsuga menziesii
CTTTCATTTTGACCCTAGAGATGCTGAATCACAATGTGCATAATTGTTTGGTGGACTCTGGATCATCGATGAATGTTATGCCTCTGGCAGTTTGCAAAAAACTTAATGGAAAGCTAAAACCTACGCTTTGGGATGTCACTCAACTAGATAAGACTAGTGTCAAAGTAGTGGGGGAGATGGAAAATGTGCTGACTCGATTGTCTGCAAATGAAAGGATATGTCATTACATTGATATTGTAGTAGCAGACATACCTGACGGCTATGGAATGATCTTAAACCAAGATTGGACAACAAGACTGAATGGGTACTTTGCTTCAGATTGGTCTCACTTATGGTTACCTCAGAAGGGCAGCCCAAACCTGATTAAGATAGTGAGAGAGCCCTATATGAAGCACAATGTCACTAAGCTAGGAGAGGGAAATGAATCTGCTGAGTCTGTTTTGGGAAATTATCTGACTGAGTTTGATTTTAGACATCTTACTCCAAGAGAGGCTAGTCATATGACTGACACTCAGCTTGAGCTCCTTCAAATTCCTCAGGCTGTGAAAGACGATTATAGAATTGTGAACATGTGTTCAGTTTCAAAAACAACGCAGCTAGACCATGGTTATATATCCCGTGTCTGTTTTCCAGGCCACCCTTTGACTCTCTAGATTTAAAAAACAATATTTTTTCAGGAGTGGGCAAAGTTTCTCTTTCTTTTGTTTTTGTACATAAATAAATTGTTTGTTTTCTTTGATGCTTGAGACTGTTTTCTTTTGCTAATTAATTTAATATTGTTTTCTTTTGAGTTATTGCTTTGCTAGTTTTTCTTTTGGTTTTCAATAAAGAGGAAAACTTTTGGTTGCAATGGAAACATCAGGGTTCTTTATTAACTGGGATCTTGAGTGAAAGACTGTGCTTTAAAAGTATAGAATGTCTTCTAGTAGCAGTTTTCCTAACTGGCAATGCATTCATTGAAGTCTTACTTAACCCCTGTAAATAACTCAGAAATAAAAGAGGTTTGGAATACTATTTTGAGGGTCCATCCATTTCACATCTTAAAAATCCCAAAGGAGTGACAGCAAAAGACCCACGGAGAGGAAGCAGAGTAAAACAGTATATCATATTTAAATGATCCCATGCCATAATTTTAGAAAAGATAAAGCTATTAAGAGTCAAAACTCCTGAAAGAAAGAAAGCAATACCTCTCAAAGAAAAATATCAAAGCATGAAGTACTGAACGGCCACAAGATCCTCTCCATCCGTGAATTAAAATATGAAGTATATAGTTCACACAAAAGGGTGCTATGGGATAGAGGATCCTAAATTAAAATTCAGTAAGAAAGGCCTGCAGGAGGACTCATATCGAAAGAACTAAAGTTCAAAAGACACAAAAGTGCAGTCGGCATGGGAATGATGAACAAACGGATAATACTGTTTACACTCTGTTACAATCCTATGGTGTCCAAGGTGGAAACTACCTAAGGACAGGAAAAATAAACCTCACCTATTTGGCCTCAAAAGAGTTATTCAGACTGGAAATATCTCTGTCTTACCTTTTCCCCAAAGAATAGACTACTACTTAATGGTTTAAATGATTAAATTGGCCAGCCCGAGGATAAGGACATCTAGAAGATTTCAATTTGATTTAGACGGTCTTGCACTGGAAAAGAGTTAATTCAGAAATATGGGGTTCACCAGGTAGTCGCCAATTGTTGCAGCTACAACAATTTCCCAAAATTCTAAAAAATTTTAGGACCCTCCTCTACTTTGAATTAATTTGAGTTTCTTCCTTATTTTGGTCTAAGGACATTTGGGACGTTTTTCAGCGCTTGGTTTGCTCTATCAATTGATCAGATTTTATTCCTTAATGCTTAAAATAGTCCCATGCATAATCAAGCCTATCGTTTTTTTTTGAATACCTTTGAAACATTCTGAATCGGAAGTTAGTTAATTTGATTTTCCCGCCATTGCGGAAGATTTTTGCCTCGTCTTTTTTGGTCGTTGCGGATGGTTTTCGGTTCTGTATTGGAAGGTACGATTATTTCCCTGTCCTCCAGTGTGGACAGATCTTCGCTCCTGGCCTCCGCCGTTGTGGATCAATTTGGTTTTTTTATTTCCTTTAACTTTTCGACTTATGTTTTGGTTTCCTTTTTGGCTGTGTATCGGAGCTTTTTGCCATCTCTCTCTCCGCCGTTACGGACGATGTTTGTATTTGGCCTCCGTCGTTGCGGATGAGTTCGGGATTTCACGTTTGATTTTCTTTCCGATTTTGTGTCTTGCCGCTGTGGGATATTGGTTTTAAATTGGATGCTTTATCGTTCTCCCTTCTGCCGTTGCGGAGAAGTGTTGGCTGTCATCTTTCGATCCTATAAGCGTTCGACGTCCGATCTTTACTCTTTGCTTTTCTCATCTCTGCGGACGGATGTATGTTATAGTTTTCTGATGTTGCGGAAAGGTTTAAGGTTTTGCCCTCCGATCCTAAATTGTTTCCCATCCGATCCATTAAGTTGTCACACGTGCGGTCCATTTCTATATATACAGGGACCGCATTTATTTTTCTATTATTGTTTTTGCTGCCCAACACTGTCGTCGTTGAGCTGTCGTCTTCTTGAGGTATTGAAGGACTCTGCTATCGGTATACTTGCATCCAGGTGGCAACTATGGAAGCTTGGACGTCGTCAACTCGCTCATCCTCCCGTTGATTGCATTTTGTTTTCCAGGTAGGCTCCTTGTCAGGTTCTCCTTTTCCATCTATACTATTAGTGGTTTTCTATGGTGGTATGGTATCCCCTAGCCGTTTTTCCTCATACCGCTAGGTTTTGAGCCTTGGTATTATCTTATTTTTGTTGTGGGAGTGTAGTATAACCATCGGAACAACCAATTTTTTCCCATCATTGTTGTTTACAGCCCCGTGCAGAGAGGAAAAGGGGGGTTCGATGCGGACGGTCGTCCGCACCGAAACCCCTGTGCGAGGATGTTGAGTAGGGGCAGGTTAAAGGCCATATCTCCCTGGTAAACTTAAGCAGTTTGGTGCCTCCCAGTCATTTGACCTGCACTGTCCCGCGCACCCTGTTCACGCCCAATTCCAAGCCGTGACCGGGGAAAAGGGTTTACTGCAGAAGCCAGTACTTGACCATTTTCTGCTCAGGCAGTTTCTTTGATCTGCAATCTTGAGTAGCAGCCGTTTGACCTATGTTTTTCTGCGTGCTATTATTTCAAAACCCCAACCTGTGAGAGGGTGTGTCGTGGCGCTCGTTCTGCGTGGTTTTTCCCCTATCTGTCTCGCGCATTTATTTGCTAATGGCCCCTGTAGGGAATGGAATGTGGGGTCGAGTTAATGTAATTATTTTTTTTGCCTAGCCATATGGTTAAATTCTTGGTATTGGAAGCATAGGTGACTTGCGCAGTCACACTGCATATAGTTACTTTCAAGCATCTCTTTCATTGCTATACCTAGACTAAACCCCTGAACTCTGCACATTGCATTTTAAATGGTCTAAGGGTCAAAGTTTTTTTTGTACATGTATACAGTTGCTTCACTAAATACTACCGTATAGGAAAATAGTACATAGCGTAGTAATGTAGTTTTAATGCTGGCCCGAATATGGTTGATAAATTGTTCAGTATCATGTAGCAGCAGTAGATTGCTCACTTTATTGCATAGGACTGAGTTTGCTTCATGATAGGTATAGATAAGGTCATGCAATACTGCGCGCTAGTTTCAGCAGTTCTGATAGTCAGGGCATTGTATGGGTGTACATGCATGCATTTGTTTCTCTTCTTGCTATCACATTAAACACATGAAAATGGCACTTTGCATATGGATGTAATTTTATTCCAGTCTAGAAGATGGTTGATGTGATGTTTTAATATCATACAGAAATGTTTTGCATCTTGCTGAGATATAGACAAGAGCACTAAATAGTGTGCATTTGGTCAGTCAAGTTATGCAAACTTATATCTTAGTTTCATCGACTAGTTGTTGCCATGATATACATAGAAAGAACAAAATGCTACACACTGTCGTGTAAATGTATGCACCTTGAATGTCTCAATATTACAATGTTATATATGGCAGGAAGAAGTCAAGTTCACCATGTCCAAAAGGCAAAAGAAGAAGGCCCCAGTGGTGGAAGAAGTACCAGAAGCAGAAGCTGAGACAAAGACTGAATACATATATGAAGACACCCAATGTGTTTCTGGTGTTGAGCCCGAATACAAATGGGGTGACATATACAGATTGATTTCCCACAGGGAGGTTCCCGACATGGGCCTCAAAGAAGAATCTATCTATGCTAACATAGAGAAGTCTTCTATCATGAAAGTTGCCACCAGACCAGAGCTGTTCCCATGCTCTGAGGTAATTGGCTGGATTTTTCCCCATGTAAATACAACCACAATGATCATAGGAAATGCTGAAGGACAGGGCTATGCTGCGTTTAGCCCTGGATATGTGGCATTGGCCTATCACCTACCAGAACCCTAGGTTTTCTTATCTGACGATTGGTTGGACAGCATCATAATGGACCTGGTGGAAACTCTCAAGAAAATGCTCTTGCAGGGAAAGTTGTACCGATATAGACAGACCGATGAGTATGATACAGCTAGCTTGAGGGATCCCTACCGGTTTATAGCGCTGATGCTAAATAGGATATTTGGAAGAGCTCATGGCAGACTCTTCAAGATTGAATGGATACCTATTATCTTTCATGTGGCAACCCAAGGAACAGTATTCAATTGGGCCAGCCTTGTGTCAAGCAGTCTATCCTCCTGCTTGGCCGCAGCCTTGGGAGGAGAAACTCAGAAAAGGTCCGAGTTTTACATGAGTTCAATACTGATGGATTGCATATTGTGTAACCAGCCCTTACCCGGTCTCAAGTGCATTTGGGACAGGGAAAGAATTCCTGTGTATGCCGCATATAGACCATTGTGGGCTCATCAGTACCATAGCCATTACACAGAGGTATGCGAGCACTTCATTATGCCACTCTACGCGCTCATTTTCCGGAAGGAATGTGACTGTATGTCAGAAGGTGCCATGCAGGTAATAGGAGAATATGCTGATTATTTCTTCACTGAAAATGGCATGTACATCCGAATGTATGGAGGATCAAAGACTCCTTTACTGCTGCCCAAATATGCAACGGATTATATAGTCCATAAAGAGGCAGTCAGGCAGGTGTTCATTGACGGAATAGGTAGTTTCTTGTTCCAACACAAGAAGACTGCATACCCTCCTTTACCATTCAAGCTAGGTAGCTACAAATTCACCAGGGTGAAACAAGCTGTCGAATTCATAGAGGAACTAGGAAAGTTCCATTTTGGTGAGATGCCTTTCCGGTGAAATGATACTCTTGGTAAAATAGCAGAGCACTGTAAAGAGCATAAGGTGTTTTTTGAATATACCCATCATTTCGATAAGGAAGAATCTGTCTTGCGGAATGCTCCAAACATGATGGCACTAAACAGAAGATTTAAGAAGAAAATCACCACCATAGGTGCGAAAGGTGAGGAACAGAGAAAGGATGAAGAAGGAATTAAAAGGAGGAATGAAGAAGCTCAGAGGTTGGAAAAGGAGGCTGCAGAATGGCTGCAGAAGGGAGAAGAAGAGAAAAGTAAAGCTGCCCAAGAAGCAGCTGAGATAGCAAAAGAGGTAGCCAAAGAAACAGAGGAAGCAGCTAGACAAGCAGCTGAAGAAGCAAAGAGAAAGCTTGAGGAGGAGCTCCAAAGGTAGGAGGCTGAAAGAATAGAGTTGACACAATAGTCAGTATCTGAAATAGCAGTAGGGAAGACCCAGGAGGAGGAAAACCCCGAGGTACAGATCTCTCAAGTACCCGCTGCTAGCATCCCTGTGGCCCCTACGCTCCAGCTAGTGCCTTTCATCCAGAAAAAGGGTGAAGAAGTCCCCGACTTTAATACTGTCTATTATGATAGGGCCACCAAGAGAATAATTAAAAGGATGTAAAGGAAGGTAGAGGCAAAGGATATGCCTGGCAAGATGATAACAGATACTACTGTTATGCTAGGAACGGACCTAGATCCAAGGCCTACCATAAGGGCTGGGACTGCAATACTACATGCTTCAAAGGATAACATAGATAAGGTGATGACTGAACTAGAGTCATACAAGAAATCTTCTGCTCAGCTAAAGGATACCCTGAAGAGAGAGAGAGAGGAAGGAAACAGGTTAAAGCAGAAATTTGAACACTTACAGAGGGAGATGAAGACTACTGAAGCTGAGTTGCAGGCCCTACATGAAGAGAGACAAGCTCAGGAGACTACGCAAGAACACCTTGAGCAAATGCAAGCATAAGATCAAGAGTTGAAGAAGGAGAAGGAGCGGTTGCTGGCAAAGGTGGAGGAGCTAGAGGAGCAGCAGAAGATCATCTTGATAGCCAATGATATGCACTCCCAAGATCTGATTAAGGAACATCAGGAATAGATCTCTTCATTGCTCCAGCCATTCAAAGAACATATCTTAGCCCAGAAAACTAGAATGCTCCAGCTACAAATTTCTTTAGAGGAGGAAAGGTGTAAGGTCCTTCAGATTGACAACTGGTTAGGAGAAATCATGGAGACCTCCTCCTACTTCGTCGACAGATCCCAGGAAGTTCTTGAGGTTTTGAATGCCAGAATGGCAAGGCTGGAGAACAATGTAGAGACACCAGCAGAACTACCAGCCAAAGACCATCAAGCTCTTAAAAGAGATCATGACCTAGTAGAGTTCGCTGTCAGCACTATGGAAGACTTCAAGAAGACCATCAAAAGGGCGCAGGGAGCATGCTCAAAATATTTCAGGAGGCTCCTTAATACATTTAACCGGTGTCAAACAGACGCTGAGCATAAGCTTGATGAGCTCCTAGACCATGAAACCTTCCTAGAGATATTGCAGAGCAGATATCAGGATGCAGAGGCCAGAATACAACAGATCAAGGTTATTGATGACCTAGTTTTGAAGAATGAGGTGGGCCACCCAGCCGTTAGTGTACAATTTTTGGAAGATCAGCTTCACTTGAGCCTAGCAAGGATCGAGGCTATCAAAAATCAAGCTAAGAAATTTGAAATAAATATTCAATTTTTGGATCCTGGCACTTTTGAGGGCATCGCTAGTGAGCCTGCAGCGTGGAAGAAGTTCCTAGAAAACCAAGCTGGCTCCTCTTCGTAGGGGATTTGTCATCTTTATATTTTGTAATAATTTGTAAAAGTAAAGCGTTGGGAAAAATCAAAGCATTTGGGAAAATGAAAGGTTGGAAAGCACAAAGGTTACTTTGGGCAGCCCAACCATTTCACTCTTTTGTATAAATGTAATAGACTAAGAAGAGAAAAGGGATTTTTCCCCCAGTAAGACTGAAAGACATATTGTAAGAAGAACTATTTCCTTTTGCAATAAAAAATTACAGTTTTCCGGTTGGAGGAAGAGATTGTGAAATTTCCTAATGTTATACAATGGATGGCGGAAAGATGAACTACTTTATTTTTCAGCTTATGTCCATGAATCGTGAGATCGTTCTAACTTTATGACCTATGTCTTGTTGAATGATTGCTGATTTATTTTTGTGGAAATTTCACCAAGAGTAATGTATGTTGCTTATATAACAATTAGCTATCTGATTGTTAGAATATTTTCCTCATTCATGTGTTGTAAATATGAATATCAGCTATCTGTAATCTCTATTTATCATACATGGAAATAACACATTACTCACAAATAATCATTCTTTTGGCTCCCCGGGGATAGATAGATAGGTGTTTAGATAGTTAATTGATTTACTTCATGGCTGCATATGTGATTTAGATGTTTGTGAGCCTAAGACGAGAGGTAAGAACCTGTGCATCACATTGTGTAGTTCCTTGCATCTTTATCACCCTGCATTTGTTAGTTAGGCATTTGCATTGCATACATTAAGTCAAAATAACAAAAACTCGGTGGATCGGGCCGCAACCAGTAAAACCCTTTGTTTTGTTACCTCAACCTACGGTAGCAGGACCGCAAACCGGATGGATTCCCTACACCAAATAGTCAACGGGCTAGTTGGGAACGTTGATTGGGGAGAATCTTTTACTGTTGTCGCCTGCGAATTTCTAGGCCCCAACAGAAGATCCACAAAATAGGAAGCCCTAGTTCTTGTAGCTGCACAATGTCTTCTTCTCAGGTTAGCTCTGATACCATGTTAGTTTTTCAACATTTAATCTAGCATTATGTTAGGATCTTTTCACTGAGAGAATAACAAGCACAGCAATAACATAAGCACATCACAAGAGACAAGAGACACAAAGAGTTTTGATCAGGGAAACCATAAATGGAGAAAACCCCGCAACTTCCTCTAAGATAGTATCACCACAAGATTTAAAACCCCAAAATAGAAAGATGCACTCCAACAGAAGTAGTCTTCTTGTCCCAGTATATTTCCTTCTCCACTAGTGCGCCACACTTGAGAGAGCAAGTGATGTATTTCACAAGTGATAAATAGAGAGACTCTCACTCTCTATTTATATTCTTCTGTTCACTTGATGTATTTCACAAGTGATGAAGGCTTTGTTTGTGCTCAAATTTATCAATTTGTACTCTTTTTAATCTTCAGATTATCCAACAAAAAGACACTCTTGGCTTTGGGGCTGCAAAGCCTTCCTCTTCTTTGTTGGAATTCTAGCCCAAGCCTTTGAGCCAAAAATCCTGAAATGGGTCACATCTGGCTTGTGCCCACTCCATGCTTCGAAGGGAGTCATGCCATCAAGTTGTTTATGAGGAACCCTATTCTGAATATAAGTTGTACAGTTGATAGCTTCGGCCCAGTACTTTAGTGGAAAATTTTTGGCCTCCATCATGCATGTTGCCATCTCCTTCAGTGATCTTATCTTCCTCTCAGCAACACCATTTTGTTGTGGTGTGTAAGGGATAGAATGCTGCATCTAAATACCTACATCTGCACAATAATTAATAAACTCAGACTTGACATACTCACCACCATTGCCATATCTAAGGGCCTTGAGTTTCCTTCCATACTGGTTCTCAACCAAAGCCTTAAAGACTTTGAATAGGACAAAAACTTCAAACTTGTGTTTCAGGAAGTGAACCCAACAATACCTGGAAAATTAATCAATGAAAGTCAATGCATATTTGGCCTGACTCATGGACATATGAGGGAATGGGCCAGCAACATCACTATGGATCATCTCGATGGGTGTAGAGGTTCTCTCATGACTAGCTCTCTCAAATTTATGCTCTGGGTGTTTTCCTAGGATACAACCTTGGCAGACTCCTTTGGAAAATTTTATCTTGGGAAACCCTATGACCATCTCTTTTTCACTAAGATCAGAAAGATACTTGTAATTTAGGTGGCCAAATCTTTCATGTTAAAGCTTTCTTGCTTCATTAGCATGAATGAGAAGAGCGGAGGGGTTTGAGTAGGGTAGGAAGTGTGAGAACATGTATACCTTTTGAGCATGATTTGCAACTACTTTTGCAATGACTCTACCAATTGAGATCTCTGTGATCTCAACTTCATCAGGGGAGAATATGAATTTCTTAGGAGACCCAATGTGGGTCATCTGGTACACTAACAAGAGTTTGGAGGCAAGACCAGGCACATACAAGACATTGCTGAACTGACCATGATCAAGATCAATCCTCCCTTTGCCCAAAATTTCAGTGAGAGAGTCATCTCCCAGTACTATAGGTGGTCCTTTCGACATGTCAAGTGAGGAGAAGGCCTCCTTGGTCGAAACCATGTGTCTTGAAGCTCCAGAGTCAATGATAAAACTGGGTGAGCTTGATGTGCCAGCAACCAATGCATGAACTCTCTCTCTGTCATCTGAACTTGATCCTCCTTCTCTCTTCTTTGAGCTTTCTGGAAGGGAGATGCCATTCTTCTCCAGAAGTTGGGTCAGCATGTCTATTTGCTTCTTCATACAAGAGCTTTTAGTGTGATTTCCCTTATTGCAGTATGCGCACTTGCTCATTTCACCTTTGTTTTTCTTCTTTTGGTAGTTCTTCTTGGAACCTTGTGGCTCCTCTGGAGACTGTTTCTTGTCTCTCTTTTGCTCGGGTGGCTTTTTAGCTTTCTTTTTGCTTTTTCAATCCACCTTTGAATCTCCAGCAATCAAAGCTTGATATTTGGATGGTTTGATGGTGCCCATCATCACCAGCTTATCCTGTTCTTGTGTGAGAGATTCCATGAAATCTGCAAGGCTAGGCATCTTCCAGGTTCAAGCTGTCAGTTTTGTGGCATAGAAGGTCGAAACAAACACTGAATAGTCAGGGCCTAGCTTCGAGAGGATGGCCAGGATGAACTGATCATCTTTATTTTCAATCCCACATTGTTTTAGCTGCAAAACTAGTGCTTTGAACTTGGAGAAATATAGCTGCAGGGATTCAAATCTATTTGGACTCAGAGAAATCAGCTCATTTTCAATTTGATGTCCCCTCATCTCATCTGTCTTTCCAAAAATATCAGAAATATTCTCCCATACTTTATTCGGTGATGTCAATACATCAAGATGGAAAAGGAGGTCTCTAGAAATACTCAGACACAGGAGACCATAGGCCTCATCCCTCCTGATGTGCCATTTTATCTTCTCTACAGCTACATTGGGCTCTGCTTCTATTGCCATAGTCACCCTGTAGAGGCCTTTCGCTCTCAATATTATCTCCATCTCTGCTTTCCATTCAAATAAATTGAAGGGAGTCAAGATAGTTTTCTGTGATTGATCCATAGCTTAGAAAATCTATCCCGGCTGTCAGTAGAAGGCTCCCAGTCACTGATGTCAAACCTGCAAAACAATTTTGAAGGACAGAAATTGATCTACAATGGCTCTGATACCATGTGGAAATTGAACCCAATTATAGATTAATTTTACTCACAACAATTAACAATTGATTATGCAAAATCACTCACAAAAGAGACTAAAATTGGAGCTGAACACTAAACTGTATTAACTCAGTGTACAATAGCCAACCCTATAACATAATAGGTTTCTGAATAAATAACATACATCAGGGATTTGAATGCATGAGGAGAAATTCAAATCTAGCATAAAGCAGGCTTACTAAAATTAAACAAATCCCCCATAGGTGTAAAAAGCTGATCCCAAATCTGTCATGGAGCTCACGAATTGGAAAAATGGCTTAAGAAAGCTAAATAGTGGTGGAATGGAAGCTCATACATGCTTTTTCAAGGAGAAAAGAGTGGAGGATGAAGAGGACAAAAAACTAGTTCACCTCACCTAGTCTAGCTTTTCCATTTGCCTTAAAACACTGAAAAAGCAGGGAATAAAGAAGAAAAAGTAGAAGGGTGATTAGGAGGCTAGGAATAAAGTAGATTTGATTCCTTGGGATTTCCCATGCGCTACATGAGTCAAATAAGGCAAGTTTGACCACTATGGATAGGTAAAAGACAACTTGCACAAGGTGGGACACATGAACTAGGCTAATAAGACAAAAATAATTAAATTAATGTCTAAGTGGGTAAACTATGGGTTGATTATTCTAACACCAATGTTGATCTTCTTAATATTGATAGGCTCGGTGATGTGCCTTCTGACTCTGGGATGTTGATGTTGCGAGGATCCTCATCCTCCTCCTCTGGGTCTGATGCCAAGTTATAGCACTCTAGCGCCTGGTCCAATTGGACAGCCCAATCAGGTTGAGCTGACACTGATAGGGTACAGTCATCAAAGATCTTAATCTTTATAACATCTAAAGCCTGATTACTGCTTGGGTACTCAGATTCAAAAGCGAAAGTGAGTTCAAAGTTGTCTATCATAAGTGGCCATGTAGTTGTTCCTCTGCACAACTCTATCTCAGTGTACCAATTCTTTGGAATTTGGTCTAAAGTGTGAATGAATCGGTGAAACCATTCATCCTCGGGAATGTACGACCAATTCTGTTCACAACTCTGAATGTGTGACCTGGGGTCACTTTCTCCTGTATATTTCTTCTGTAGACACTCTTTGTCATTGGAAAACCTGATCGTCGTCAATCTCTTGAATTCGTCCCATGACGCGATATTTTGCTTGTGTGCATGCCACCATCTTGCAGGTGTGGCTCTTACTGCAAGGTCAATCACTGACATCCTCTGCTCTTGGGGAATTTCTTGTTCAAACTGGTATAAAAGGTCATTGACATCCGCTAAGCCATCAAATGACGGAATATCCTTAAGCTCTGCTCCGATCCATCGCAGTGACTTAGTCAGATATGCACATCTGCGAGCTGAGACTTCATAAAGTTTGTTCTTCCATTTCTCTAGACCAACATCCGAATCTGATGCGCATGAGTTGTCGCATCGCCAACTAATATTTACTTCTATGGTTGGGTTGATGTAGTCACTCTGATTGGCGGTCATTTGATAGAGGCTCTCCATATTACATGCCTTGTCCTATGCTTGGATAGGTTCAATATATCTAGGACCCTGAAAAGGATCCAACGGTGCGATGACCCGGATCTGTGTATCCTCAAAGGTCATTTGTCTTTTCTTTAAATGGATAACAGCCATGTTATCTATTGCCCAATCAATACCTAGTAGAGCTGGATACGGTCTACTTTCGCCAATGATTTCTATAACTTCAAAGTCTGCAAAACTATGAACTCCGTCAATGTCAACTGGAACTTGTGGTAATCGACCCAGTGGTGATACCCTCTGTTGATTGGCTAGTCGCAGATGGATAGGCGATCTGGTTAACTTGGGGCTACCCATCTGTTCCCATGTCTGCTTAGTCAGAAAATTTACCTCTGATCCTAATTCTAGGATTACCTCATCCATTTCAAATTCTCCAACTTGTGCTGTGAGTTGCATCTCTCTTCCTGTTCTTGTATGGACCATAATATTATGAACAGCATGATGCGCACTGCTCACGGAAGAAGATGGCAGATAATGATCTATGATGCACTGAAACTCTCTGATAGCTTTCTCATTTCTTACAAGTTTCAAGCAACTCCGCAGGAAGGATTGTACACTTCTTGTCGACTCATCCTCATCGCATCTTCCTGATGTGGTAGCCTGCGATGTCTCCACAGGACTAAGGCCACAAGGTGTTTGCTGCGGTATGCCCCTAGACGGCTGTACCTGGGGTCCTGATTGTATAGGTTCATTAAAGAAAGTTTTAGCTTCCTGAAATGTTTCTTTATTCTTCTGCAGGTCGAGTGGTGTTGATTTATTAGTAGCTTTGTGCACCCACTCCGGTCCTGTGTTCTTTTCACTATCCTGCGATGTCCCACTAGTGGAAGCACCGCTGCGAGTTACAATGTTGACTCTTGGTTCTGGCTCTTTCTGCTCAATAGCGATAAGCTGGATGTTATGATGTACTGCTAGCTTAGGTTCCCTGATCTTGGCTATCAAGGTAGGACATTCTTCTATAGCGTGATCGTAATATTTGCAATAATTACATGTCGTAGTAGGGCTCTGATAGTCCATAGCATAATGTCCTACAACTCCACAGTTGTAACAAGTAATTGGTCCACGGCCACGGCCAAAGCCTTCACCACAGCCAAAGCCTCCTCCATGGCCTCGTCCTCTGAATTCTCCTCCATGGCCTATAGGATCCGGTTCATGTTGTGGTCCTGCTGCTGGACCCGGTGTTTCTGATTGGACTCTGTACAAGTCATGTTTTCTATAGACCATGAGATCGTAGGCTCTGCAGGTATGGTCTTCATGTCCTACTGACTTACAGAAGGTACAGTATAAGTTCTTAGTTGTATGTACATACTTATGAAGTAAAGGGCATGCTGAGGTGGATGTCCTCTTGTTCTGCATAGTTCACACCATGGCCCTTGAGTTTGTGCTAAGGGGTTAGGAGCCCCACTTGCTAAGTATTCAACAAATACTGGACAGTTATCTTTAGTATGGCCTTGTGCTTTACACTTGATACACCATATGTATTGTGTAATCTCTTTTCCTTTTCTAATCTCATGCATCTGTAATGTGAGATTTGCTAACTGGTTTTGCAGGTTTGTCATACATGTACTGGTCTCAGCTAGAGGTGATGCCTCCAGTTTCATTTTCATCTCCAATGCTTCATCCTGCGTACGGAGTCTCTGCTACATCATTGGATGTCTAATATGTGAGAGCAGTGCTGTGATGAACCATTCCTTATGCTGCTCCAGCGCAAACTCAAAGCTAACATGGTCTATGAGAGCTTTGAATTTCTGATCAAAGTCCCATATTGACTCTGTAGGTAACTGTTTAATGTCTTTGAGCTCTATGATACACTGCGATTCAGACTTGGGCTTCTTAAATTCTTTAATCATAGCAATCCGGACCTGTATAAGTGTTCTGGGTATCGCTGAGGTATACTTCATATAACATGTTAAGGCTCGTTCCCTAATTGTGGTGACCAACTGTACAAGTTTAATATTATCATCGTGGATTCCTTTAATGGTCCACATGGCTTCACATAGAAACCAGTGCTGCTCTGGGTCTTCTGCCCCTGTACCCTTAAAGGTAGGTAGCTTCATATCATCCCCCATTCTATTTCTACGTGGTGGATGCTAATTTGTTGTGTTACTACCACTCGGTGGTGTAGATATAGGTGATGTAGCGGTAGTATGTGCTGTGGGTGAACTACTAGATGGAGTTCCTACGGGATTGTTCTGAGTCCCAGTTATTTTCTGTGGGGTATAAGGGTGGTAAGGGATACCCCCTTCTGTTCTTTCTGTATTACTATGACTATGTTGTCTAGTATTATCTGAACTGTTTTCAAATATGGAAGAGCTGAAATCTACTTTATATTTCTTGCCACTACATGTACATCCAATGTCATCAAAATCACTCTCAAACTCTTGTGACATCACACTTTATTAGCTTACTGGTCTGAAACTATATCCATTACTCCTTTTTCATATAATAACATCTTAATGGACAAGTTTAAAGATTTTAGGTACTTACCGCGATATCCTTTGAAGAAGTACCGCTTAGCCTCGTTGAAGCTTTTTGTCTGTTCAACTGCAAACTCTGTAACAAAGCCAGAAGTCGACTGCTCGTGTAATGGGATTGTCTATGCTCTTCACGGTGTGAATCAGCTCCGGTGTCCACACGATGTTTCTTTTCTTTATGAATATATTTCAATCAGTCATCTTTGATAACCAGTCGTACAACTCATTTCCATAGGTCGCAAAAAATATCATATGCAGGTCTGTGTAGATATGTTTTTGTAATCCTCTGTACTCAGTCTAGGACTCTTGTTCTCTTGTTTTGCAAACTCTTTCTCCTTAGACGCAAGCCACTAGTTGAGTTCATCTCTAGTAGGATGCCAACAGAACATTAGCTCTGTAATGTGTTCAAAGCCAGCAACGGAACCATTTGTTGGTTATCTGGGCAGACCCAGGTTTACTATTATACATATGCCAACAATACCCCTAGCTCACTGGCCCTTTTGGCGACAGACCGCAAAACAGCCTGAATTCTCACCCGAAGTGATCTTATGGGTTGGCCGAAGACTCAGGTGTCCTCAACCAGGTTCTGTAGCATCCTGGGGTCTCTCTATTTCTCTTAGCCAGCGAGATCTTTTTGCGACGCGTGCTTCTCTCTTACTTGCGGGTTCTGACAGGGGAAGGACTCTTATCGCATCACAGTGACTCTGGCGATGCGCAACTCTCCCTTCCGCTTAACCCATGAGCTGTGATACCTCACACCGCAGCTCTTCTGATGGTGCGATATCGCCTACTGTCAACGCGATATCTTCTATAGTATGGCCCACTGCGACCCTCGCGGTCCAAAGGCTATCTCACTGGGTGAAATTACTTGGCTAACTTTCAACAAGATAGTAAACACTCTGACTTGAACTTCCACAGTTCAACACACTCTACCTCAACTATACTTAACTAGCTGAATAAGTATACTGGAAACACTTTAACATAATGACTTATTACTATGCGAAACAAGCACTGATAAACTCATTTGCAGACGCTTGATACATGTAAATCCACCTTTAACCTTCTATAATGCTGCAACTGAACGAGGACATACAGATATTTTCTAACTGAGATACAACGTTCATGTAACAGATAACAGATATCAACTAAGTAAATTACAATCACATGAAATAATCACATAACACACTGGTGTTACGTGGTTCACTTCCAGGGTAGAAGCTACGTCCACAAAACTGTGTTTATTATATCTTGAGAAAGTACACAGTTCTGCTGCAACCTATTGTGCAGCTAGAGATCTTCTGGGTAACTCCGCACTCACTGTCGGGAGCCCTTCTCTCCTAGATCTCTTCTCTTTCTCTATATTTCCTTCTTACAATATTCTCTCTCTCTCTCTCTCTCTCTGTCAATCCCTGCGGATTGTTACATACATACTCCTGGAATCGGCTATTGGTTATAGCAAGGTAACTATGGACAAAATAGCAGAACCAGAGCTCGACTCTATTACAATACAAAATAACTGTGAGCTAACAGACTACTGGACTCTCAATCGAGCTAACTGTCTGAGTAGCTACAGGATATCCAACTAGCTAACTAGCTAATGAGCTAACTGACTAACTAGCTAATGAGCTAACTGAATAACTAGCTAACCTTTTACAATAAAAAATACATCCCTTTATAGGCATCCCGAAGGTCTCACCATTACAACACTGTGGGCCTGTCTCAACAGTAACCCAAAAACCCTAATTGTGACAGTCGGTCTATCTGTACTCGAACTGTCGCTTTCCATCACACCACAGCTCTCTGCAGTCTTCCACGCTTCCCAGCGTTGATCGTGGGTACTGGGCACCGCTTCCTTTTCTATCCTTCGTCTTCAATACCTCGGCCTCGTTGCCCCTTTTTCCTTTATGAGGGTAGCTGAGCCCTCCTATCTTCGTCCCTGCCTTGAATGCAGTGGGTGAGCTCTCTCTTCTTAGCTGCTCAGGTATTGTCGTCTTCTTTGACTTCTCTGCCCCGATAGTCACAGTTTTCGGCTCTGATCTGTAGCTAGAAACATGCTACGGCGACGTATCTTTACCTTATCTCTTATATCTTCGCCAAAACTGTCTATCCGCCAAAATGGCAGCTTCTCCTGTAGCTGCGGGACCCTACTCCAATAGGGAGCATGAATGTTACTTTCATAGCACTTATTCCTAAGAAGCAGAAGGTTGAAGCCTTTGAATATTTTAGACCAATTTCGTGCCGCAACATGATTTATAAAGTAATAGCAAAGGTGATTTCTCAAAGACTAAAACCTATCTTGAGCAAGGTAATATCATAATAGCAATTCGGCTTTCTTAATAACAGCAAAATTCTTGATGCAGTATCTCTAGCTCAGGAGGCAATACATTCCATTAAGAAAGAGAAGCAGAGATATTTTTCCTTAAAGTTAGACCTGTCGAAGGCCTATGATAGGGTAAGCTGGACTTTTATCAGGTTGATTCTCATACAATTAGGGATGAATATGGATATGGTAGAATGGATATTTGGGTGAATCCAATCCACTTCTTTTGTAGTCTTGATCAATGGGTCACCATCCGGTTTTTTCAGACCTACAAGGGGAATAAGGAAGGGATGTCCTTTGTCTCCTTTCATCTTTATCCAGGTGTTTGATGCCCTAAGTAGGCTAATATTGAGAGCAAGGAGGGAAGGCAAAATTACAAGAGTCAAGGTGTCAAGGACGGAGGAAGTTACACGCACCTTTTTTGTGGATGATGTCCTGTTGTTCGGGATAGGAGAAGAGGAAAAATTGAAGGAATATGCCACTCTGATAGAAAACTATAAGAAGGCTACAGGGATGATGATTAATATAGAAAAATCGTTGCTAGATCATAATGAATTTTCAGAAGAATTAACCCAGAGGTTGAAAGAGATACTAGCCTATCCTGCAAAACTGATATCTAAAGGCTTAAAATATATAAGGTTTTTCCTCAAACCCAATAGTTATGCTTTTCAATATTAGATGTGGTTCTATCAAAAGATAGAAGATCGATTCTCAGCCTGGGAAAACCAATTTTTTTCCAGAGGTGGAA
This sequence comes from Pseudotsuga menziesii, assembly GCA_001517045.1. Classification (NCBI taxonomy): domain Eukaryota; kingdom Viridiplantae; phylum Streptophyta; class Pinopsida; order Pinales; family Pinaceae; genus Pseudotsuga; species Pseudotsuga menziesii. Next base: position 233,770 of record LPNX010413424.1, read on the forward strand.
GATTATTTTTAATCAAGGATGTGCTTCAAAGCATTCCATTCCTGTCTATTGGGATTCCATAGCCTACATTCCCAAAGGTATCATGATGAAAATCAAGAAAAAGTGTTTCGCATTTTTGTGGACAGCAAGAAAACAAATCAATGGCATTCCTCTGGCTAAATGGACTTCTTTAGATCTGCCCAAGGAACTAGGAGGTTGGGGAATTAAGAACCATGAACTCTTCAGCAGATCCTTGGAATCCAAATATCTCTGGAGACTTGTGCAAAATACAAATACCTTGTGGGGGAGGGTTGTTTTCTCTAAATATTGTCCTAACATGACTATTATTGATTGGATCAGAAGCCCTAACAAGTCTTTCAAAAATGGGTCGGTGGGTTGGAAAGCTATGGTGCTAGCTTTTCCACTCATTGGTAATTAGACAGCCTAGGAAATAGGGAACGAGAGAAGTGTTAGGTTAGGGCTAGACCCATGGGCAGGTGCAGGGGAGGACTTTAGGATTCCCTTAATGGTCTTGACCAAGCTAAGTGAGAAAAGGTGCTTCAAACTCACGGATGTCCAAGTTCAGCATCATCCTTAGGTAGGAAGAACAAGGTAGAAGGGTGTTGCAGAGTTGCATATTGAAGGAGATGATGTTGAATGTTGGAATAACTATGTTAACCTGTTGGATTTAAATTTCGTGAGCCTTGATGAATACGTACAGGATAAATAAATTTGGACAAGGAATGTGATAGATGGAGACTATATAGCTAAAAAGGGGTATGAAGTGGCAATATTGGAGAAATTCGAAGGAGAAAAATTATGGTGGTGGCAGGGACTATGGGATTCAAATAGTCCGATGAAAACCATTGTCACATTCTGGTTGTCAATAAACAACAGAATTCTGACTTAGGAAAATCTGAGGAAAAGAGGCTTTCAGGGCCCTGGATTTTGCATTTTATGTAAGAAAGGGGAAGAAATCACCTCTCATATCTTTGGCACATGTCCATATGCAGGTCAGGTGTGGACTGATGCATCAAGGGAAATCTATCAAGGAAGGATGAACAGCATGGAAGGAACATGGGAGAAAAAAACTAAAGCTTGGTGGAGCAACAAAGCGGTATGTGAGTTTAATGCTTTTCCTATGCTCTTTGTATTCACCATTTGGGAGGCGCGGAATAGAGCAATATTCAATAATATTTGGAATCCCATTGATATCTCTTCAACTCTACTGGTGTAGAAAGTACAAGAAAACAGATCTTCCCCCAAAATTGGAAAGACGAGCGCTGTAACTGTGCTTGATAAAAGTCTTTTGTGGGATGTTTTTAATGGGGCCAGTCAAGGTAACCCTCCCATCAGAGGGGCAGGAGGCATGATTTTTATAAATGAAACAAACAAAATTTATTTCAAACTAGGCCTGGGAAGAGAAACTAACAGCAAAGTCGAGCTCTTAGCACTATGGGAAACTTTGAAGATAGCAAAGGACAAACAGCTAGCGAGACTGCATATCTATGGAGACTCTCAGACGGTTATAGAGTGGGAATCAGGAAAAAACAACATAAGAGCACCTCATCTACAAAATTTGATAAAATAAATTCATTCCTTATAACCATCCTTCGAAGTAATCCACTTCACTCACATCTATAGAGAATATAACATAGAATCTGACATGCTGTCTAAATAGTCTTTAGCCATTCATACATGGATCATCGAAGGAGAGGTCATCGGGGAAGGAGAAACCTTTTTGTTCTATAATCCATTATGATTCAAAGATTGGCAGGTTGATTCTTGCTCAGTTTCTAGTGATGAACGCAGAGCTCAAAACTGGGTTTTTTCTTTTGGGGCCTTTTTGTCGAAAAGAAGCAGTCGATGTGAGCATAGAAGGTAGCCCTGGCTGACAGTTCCTTCACTGGGGAAAAATATGTACCACAGGATGCCTGCAGAACATTAAGTCCATCCTCTGTTTGTAAGAACGATTTTGTAAAATATGTTTGCAGAGAAATTTTGTGCAAAAACACAATGCAATCAGAATAGGCTATGAAATGATGTAAGGTTTGTAAGCAAAGCAGAAATGTAAGCTCTTTGGGGCAGTCCATGTTATTCGCTTGAATAAAGGATTTTTTTCTCTGGTAAAA
>LPNX010413424.1:236097-272096 GCA_001517045.1 Pseudotsuga menziesii
GCTCCTTCGGCACTGAGATCGGGTTCGGCTCATCCACTCCCTCTTCTCTTCGCTGCTCCATTGCCTCTACCCCTATTTTCTCCATCCATACTGCTACCCAACTTCCACTTCACAATATTTTTTCTTCAAAACTCCACTCCATCACGTTCTCCCTCACTTTTCCCCACCGCCGCCCACCATCACCATCATGACCTCCTCATCCCCCTTCATCCACATTTTCATAATCCACCCTCGTTCCTTCTGCTCCAATCCATCCTCATTCCTCCCCATTTGCTCTACCTTAATCCACACTACAAACCCCTCCACCTCCCACGGTTTACCTTCTCCCCTATTCGCCAGCTCCACCCATTCTACCTGCTGCACCGCCCTCCCCATCAAGTTTTTTCCCACCTCCACCTGCGTTCCACCCCTATTGTGCACTTCCACCTGCATGCCACCATACAGCTGCGCGCTGCCACCCTCTATTCCCGGTTGCCTTCTCACTCTGCTGCAAATCCCCATCAGCTCTCCCTTCTCACTACTTCCTCCCACTCACACTGCTCTCCCTCCTCTACTCGCGGCCTCTCCAAGTTGTTGTTCTCGCTCCACAAAGAAAAACAATTTTAATAAAAAAAAAATTATAATAAAATTGTTATTATTAGAAATATCCAATTTGTAATAATTAATTTTATTACAAATATAATTTTTTTATTAAAAGTTTTTGTTTTTAAATAATAATTTTAAAATATTATTATTATCTTTTGAAATATTAAATTATTATATATTTATTTATTTATTTATATTTATATATATATATATATAGGACCCAAGCCATGACGGAATTAAAATAAAAAATTAAGAAATGAAATGAAAAATAACAAACATCAAGGCCCTCGTCACTAACCAAAAAAACTAAAGAAAGAAATAAAAAATAACAAGGAAATTAAGAAAGAAATCAAAGAATATGTTGTTCTAGTACTGGGAAGAAAACTTGATGACAAACTAGACATCATTCACGAGAAACAAAAAGAGTTAGATGACAAGATATCTGCGATGACACAGAACATAAGCACCATGGCACAGAACTTGGGCATCATGACACAAAACCATAATACAATAATGGAAATGTTACAAAAACTAAGGTCTTATAAAAACTATATCAGTAACTCAAATATGTTGGACCACTATGTCAACAAAAATGAGAGTAACAAAATTTATCAAGACAATAAACAAGACAAGGAGACTAAATATCTTAGGGATGACAAAAATACCAATAATATATTTAATAAAGAAGAGCTCAACTAAGATCATAATGAGAGTCAAGCCAGTATCGTCGACAATAAGGACGATCCATACAATGAAAAAATATGGATCCTACAGTATGCAAGGCAAGCCATGTCAAAAGAATCAGATATCGTAGATTCATATTCTACCTTAACTGCTCTACCACCCTGGAGAAACCTAAATGTAACACTATCAGGTGACTTTGAGTGTGAGAAGCCTCATGAAACACCGCTTCTCTAGATAACTCGTAAGGATAATAAAATGAAAACATTGTGTGATGACATCCTAAGTATCGTAGGACAAGCGATTTCTAAAACAAAGCTTGATATGGTCAGTCACAAAAATATTTATCGTATTCATGTACAAGGAAAATGGGACAACAATAATAAACATAATGGAGCACAACTTCAAGTTACAAATGAAAGGAAAATGACAAACTATTGCATAAATACCAAGCACATTACTAATAACAGTTCTAAAAAATACATAAAGGAAGTAATGACATTGTTTCAACAAAAAATGAGAATGAAACGACGAAAACAATAATCTAAGCTTTGAGGACAAATATTTCCTAAGGGGAAGGCAATGTTACAACAATAAAATAGTAATAAATCAGTAACTATTCCTAATAGTAATTAATAATATTAAAATATAGTTTATGAAGTGAAGTTTCTGTTCAAAATGTGATGGCCAAGCCAGATTTAAGAAAGTCATATCCATTGTAATTTATCATCCATTAATTATTATACATTTATACATTTAATTATTTGAAGATGGAACATCTTCCTCCCTAGACCTGGATACAGGCTAGCTTAACCTGGATACGGGATAGCATATTACACTTAGATATGGTGCAACAGTTTCCATGGTGGAGGAGTATTTAATGATTGATTAGGAGATTAAGGAAATGGAGGGATAGAGTTTTGAACCATACATGTAGGCCATGGTTGCCATGATTGTTGCAATGGGTTTGCTGCAACTCCTATATATCTTTGATATGTTGCTTTCATTCGGGGTAAAGAGGGGCAACAATCTGTGGAATGCTTCAAATCACATATGCCAAAAATTGTGAGACTATCCAAAGAACAATCCTGCAAGATGTCTCTTCTAGCACCAAGGGAAAACTATTTCTTCAAATTCCTCGTGCCTTTTCTTAACCTGCAAAACATCCAATTGTGAATTTAGTTAACCATTGATATCAGCATTAAAATTTTCAAATAAATTTCTGATTTTACCTCCTATCACTCCTATTTTGGCAATATATTTCAAAAATCAAGAGGAAGGTTCCTTAGAATTCTTACCAATATTGGAGTTTCCTATTGAATACCTTATACAAAACTCACAAACATCCTCATATGATAGCTGAAATACATCACTTGTTCCCATCAGATTTAATATTTCTAATATTCATCTTGGATTCCTTTAAGTAGGAGTGTTTTCAAGGCTCCTTCCCCATTTTCCTTTGTTTGGATATTTGGAGGTTGTATTGAAATCGTTCCATGTATTCCTCCAAGCTCTCTTCTTCTCCTCGTGTCATTTCGAAGATGTATTCATTGATCCTACAATAATCTTGGTACCTTTTCAAGAATATGTGTTTCATGTCTTCCCAATTTTGTATGAAATTCCCACCAAGGCTCGTGAACCATCGGAGAGATTCTCGTTTTACAATAACCATATCCTCTACAAAGTACTTCGAATTGAAATAAAAATGCATCAGGGTCTTCGTTTACCAAATCGTGAAAATTTGGTAGAGAAGATGGGAGAATTCTTTGCATTTGTACTACTCCTGTATTTCTGATGGGGAATTCAAAGGTGAGCACGTATGCATCTCTATTACCTTCCATATTTCTGTTAGGTGCTTCATGTGATATTGTGAGGATCCTTCTTTGGATGTTCCTGTCAACTTGTTAGTAGAATGGGTGGTGCTTACAATTCTGAGAAGAAATAAGGGTGTAGTATGAATAATTTTTGATAATATGACCAAAAGGTTCCTTAAGAATTACTCAATTAGAGACCAAGGCTTCTAATCTTCTCATGAAGCCATAGGTTAAGGTTGATAAAGGGATAAAAATGGAGAAATCATGCCTATGGTATATCCTAAAAGGATCAATGGTTTAGATTTGTAGGCAGGAAGATCTATGGTGGGTGATGGATCTGCCGATGAAAGCTACATGGAAAAATAAATTTCCATGATCAGTGGAAAGGCTCATGGCCCACCTAAATCTATGGTGAAGGATTAAAGTTAAAAGTATCTACGACACAAGTAGAATCTGTTGTAGGAAGATGTGTGGGGAAATATAGATCGAGAGTGAGTGAAATGTTTAAAACTTGGCATAAATCAACAGTGAATATTAATGATTAGTAAGATTATCGATGGAGATGGGGTACGCTGGGAGAACATGCATGCCAGATGATCAGTTGGAGATCGATGGAATTATTGAAGGGCATCATTGATCAATGGTCGGGATTATAAGTGGTTGAGATCAACGGTTGTTAGGTGATCCACTAATAGAAGTTGCACATTGTTTTACACATCATAAGAGCAACGAAAAGTAAAGGTGAGGATTATGTAAGAGATGATATCAACAGTGGACAATAAAGATCTAGTATATCTATGGTGTCTAGAGGGTACACTATGGGAAAATGCAAGGAGGATAGGCAACAGGTCGGGCAGCGGAATAAGGAAAGGAGAATGTTAATGGGTGATCAAGATTGACGGTTGGAAATGGAAGTAGATTTAATCTATGGGAAGAAAATGATCCACCCTTATGATGTGCATGGAGGTTAAAATTGAATTCTACTTGTGGAAAATAAAATTGCATCCTTAGATCCAAAACCACTATGAAGAATATTTTAAAAGGAAAAGGCACGTGTTCAAGGACTATTTTCCTTTTATGCATTGGGAGAAGAAAATGATTGTTCTGCATGGGAAAATCCAAGTGAGACAAATACCCATCCAACCGTCCGTTTTCTAGGTAGGCTGCATTTTTACCTGCTTACTATTATTTAAACATGGATAGTGGAGGAGAAGTAGAGGCTTAGGCTATGGAATTTCATAAAATAGATGAAGTATTTGAGGATAGATATGGCGGGATATTTGATACTATTCTATCTTGTATCCCTATTCACCAATTAAAAACAAAGTTGGATTCTTTTAAAGACCAAGGAACTAACCTGAACAGCGTCTTCCAATCTCATTTGTATTTTTTCTCTCCAGACCAAACCCTTAATTTCCATATTTCATTGATTGGTGTGCACCAAATTATTCCTCTTCTGAGAGGGTAATAATGGATTCAGCTAAAACCAAGATTGTATGTCCTGTTAATGCACTTGTTGTCCAAGACTCTCTTGTCATCCCTCCTACTTTCACCCAAAACAGAGAAGAATTCATTGAACAAGACCTAATTCATTCCTTCAAACATGCAACTATTGATTCGTTCCTTCAGACATGCAATTGTTGAGAAACAACAACCCTTTTTCTCCAAGTGTTTCAAGTCATATGTATCCCTTGAAAACCATCCTTTTCCCCTAGATGTCAACCCGTTCAATGAAGAAACAAAGTTGATTGTTTCAATGTTGATTCAATTCTTAGGTTTAGACACAGACATATATGTTCCTAACTTTTTAATGAGTCTTTTGTTTAGAATCAATATGAGTTAGTCTGAGTCTTAGACTCTTCCATTTCCATGCCTTAAATTTGATGAATTCCTAGCTGAAATTATTCACTCTCAGCTAGTGAATTTCCACAGTACCAGGAATTTCATATTTCAATCTTATCTAACCAGAATGTTCTTATTTTACAATGAATAAAATCTATAGCTTCCATAAATGGTTCTTACAGCAGAAATCAGTAGCAACTTCTTTAAATATATGAATCTATTGATGGAAGAGGTATACAATGTTTTCTTTCAAAATAAATTACCCAGAGTACTGCCACATATGAAAGAAGCTTTACAATTTTCCCTACATAGGAAACTAGGAGACTGGTTCCTATTAGAAGAAAACACCATTATCAGAGTGTATGGCTTTACTCATGAGCCATATATTTTATTGTCTTTCCTCACTCTTAGAGTGTTTTCTTTGGATATAGTAAGACAAAAATTGATAGTAGAAAATTAACATTTCATCAATTTCAAGAAAGACTCATAAATCAAATTTCCATGGTTAATTGGACATTTCATTATAAAGAATAAAGCTGCACTTCCTGTAGCTGAAATTTTGCTAATGGAGATGGATTTTAAAATAGCCTTTGCAATGAACTATGATCTAAAACATGTTATCTCAATAAGAAGACAAGTGAATAAGAATAAGGATTTTGAGCACCAAGTGGTTGAAGGGTTGGATGAAAAAGTAAATTGGTTTGGTTATCCATCACCAATGGAGAATGTAGAAGTTTCACGAAAAAATACATTGGTTGTGGTAAAAACAAAAGAGGCAATTACTCCCATTGCAACCAATTCAGAGGTGACGGGTAGAAGGAAATTTTCAGATGCAATGGAAACAGAAGAAGAAGGAAGTTCAGAAACAACTAAAATGGAAAAGGTTGAAGCTAAGGGAGAATTGTTTGAATATATTAAAACTGAAAGTAAGAAAAAGCAGGTAAAGATCAAGGGACCATCCTTTGAAATGCAAAAGTATGAATTTTCAGAGGTTCCCTAAACATCAACAGATAAATTCAAATCTAGAGCTGATTTATATGATAAATACAAGGATGATAGGCATACATCCTTAAATGAATCTTTAAAATTATATGCATATGTCAGGAAAATTTCCACTAAATAAGTCTCTTTGGTAATTGTCAAATACCATGCTAAGAATACTTTGAACTTAGTAGTTTCCACCAAGAACAAGATAGAAGAAATTAGGCTAAACCTAAAGGATATGCCAATCCCTCACATGATCCACTTACACAAGCAAATCGGAGAGTAAATTTACAATGATTTGTTGAAGGCCACTTTGAAAGTATCTAAATTACAATCCACACAGACTAAAATTGAAAAACAGCTAAGCCAACAAAAGGTGGAGAATAAGGTACACTAGCAAGAGATCAAGAAACTTCAAGGAGATTTGCCAACCCGGATTGACAATGAAGAAAACAAGGGAGAAGTTACACAAAATATCCTTGTATAGAAGGAGAACACAATTCAGTTCCTGAAAAAGAAATTGAAGATACATGCCACACAATTAATGTAAGCTTCATAATTGACTGAATTGGAGAAAGAAAAAGAGCTTCTAGCTAATGAGATGAGTGACAGCAAAGCAAAACTATTGAAGCTTGTTGATGAAAAGAAAGAATGGGAAAAAGAGAAAGCTCTTTGGGTTGAAAAAATTAATGTTCTAAAAGAAAAACAATATGTTCTAGAAAAAAGAGAAAGAGGATAAAAGTAAAGAAGATGAGGTACACATAATTCAACCTATTGCACAAACAAGTACAGAATCTATTGTGCAGGCTATGTCACAGGTAAGTTTAAGGGACTTGGAAATTCATTAGAGAAAATTTCAACTTAAAATTGGCCTTTCAACCCTAATTCAAATTCCATGTCATCATGTATAAGCCAATGAAATTGTTTTAAAATTAAAATATCGTATAGGTCTTTAAAACTATATTATATAATTTGGGGATAGGTGGAAGTTTTTAATAATATAATTTGTCTAACCATTCCCAAGCTGTCCAAGATTATCTTGGGTATTGAAAGCGAAATTAATATGCTAACCAAGTTTGGGTATTACATGAGCTATATAATATATGATCAAAATCATTTATATCATAATTGATATATTATAATATTACTAGATTCAATAACTTTAACTAGGTTAAATAATATTACTTGGTCCAATACACATCCACTTTTTAGGTAATATATGACTGATATATAATATTAGTAATTAATGTTATAAAAATTGGGTACAATAACTTTTAACTAATATCATAACTAATATACCCATCCATCTTTTAGGTATAAGTGACTAATAATTGATATATAATAGTAATAGTAATTAATGCTATAACTAGAATACAATAATTAATATTATAATTAATATTTTATAATAATTGTTAAAAGTTGGGTCTAATCACTTTTAACTAATATATAACATGTAATTAATATATAATAATAACTAATATCATAACTAATATACCTATCCATCTTTTAGGTAATACATAACCAGTGTATAATATTTAAAAGTAATAATAATTAATATTATTTAATACATAATAATATTAAATTATAATTAATATTTCATAATAAGCATCAAACACTGGGTTCAAACACATTTAACTAATATCATAATTAATATACCCATAGTAATTAATATTATAGCTAATACATAATAATATTATATTATAATTATTATTTTATAATAACAATCAAAAGTTGGTTCCAATAACTTTTAACTAATATCATTATATAATTATTGCATAATAGTAGCTAATATTATAAGTAATATATAATATTAATTAATATTAACACTAATATATAATAATATTATATTATAATTAATATATTATAATAATACTATACAGCATGAAAAGTTGAGTCAATAACTTTTAATATGGAACTGTGTATTTAATTTGTTTTCTTTATTTTAGGTGAAAACACTACATCAAACTTTGTCATCATAAATTGATTTGAATATAAAATATATATTTAAGGTAGTTTTGATCAAAGTGAAATAGTATAAAAAAATTGCCTACATGGCATTTTTTTATCATTTTCCTTAGGAGGCCCATTTTTCATCCAAATTTCCTTTAATATGGTTGGTCTAAAAAGCCACAATAAAAATCGGGTTGATGCAGTTTTAAAGAAGAAAGAGGAAAGAAAAGCACTTGAAAATAAATATAAAGAGCTGCTGGATAAAAATGATATATTGGTAAAGCAATTGTCTGGGCAATTGCCAATGTAGGTAGCAAGACACTTCATTTGGGATACAATCATTGTTGAAGTTGTTAAGCTCGAGCATTATTTAAACTATATTTTGGACAAAGAGATGGTTATAAATGTTGTTAGACAGTTGCACTGCAATAAAAGAATCCTTAAATAAGAAGCATGTGGATACAACTAACAATACAATCAATTTCCTTAATACTTTATCAGAGAAAGGTTTAAGGACCATGGGAATAAAAGACAGAATCACAGTGATCACTTGGGCCAGGAAGGTACTGGGAAAGCATCATCACATAGAAACTGTGCAAGTGAAGATTGACATAATGTAACATAAAGTGAAAATTTTCAAATGATCATTTATGTCTTTATTTCAAAAAGGTTTGCCTTCTTTTTGGAAAGAAGATGGTAGACTTTTGTCTCAAGCTGAATATGAGGATTTGTTGGTGAAATGTAGATTGGACCATACGAAATTCGAAGATATGAACCAATCTTTGTCAGGGAAAACATTGATTAATAAATTAGCAATGGAATTTGAAATAGTCAACACTTTTAGAGCAATATGTTCATATTTTCCATCCATTTCATATGTGGATCATATAGAATTATAAGCATTGGCTAAAGAAATGGCCAATCTATAGCTTCCATCTGTGGACCAGTGGAAGACAATAGAGAATTTTGGAAGAACAAAGTATAGGTTGCATCAATAAAGAAGTTTGAAGGGTTTTGAAGACTAGTTTATTTTGAAAAATGTAATAAATTTCAGAGTAGTTAGTTTGTTAGGAATCAAATGACAAATGTAAAAAGGCAGTTATTTTTGCCTATTTTTAGCATAGAAACAGTTATCAGCTCAAGGATAATTTTGATGTATTTAAGCAACTTTTTACAATGTATTAAGGGTTGAAACACATGAGCAAGATCTGAATTTTGTAAGAAAGCTTCAATATTATTAAAGATTTTAGAGGCAAGCATTTTTTCTGCATAGATTCTTGTGCTATTTATTTTACAGTCTGTACTATATTTCCTTCATGTGAATGTGCTTCTTGTTTACCTTTCCAATATGTTTTCTTTTCATGCTTGAATGAGTGTATATTCGGTTAAAATTCATAATCTTATGCTCTGATCCTTTACTTTCAAGCATTCACAAACTATTTCCACTAAAGTTAGCATTGGATTCATCCTAAGATGCCCATGTTAATGGATTACTTCTTTAATCTTCCTAATCACCAGACAATCAACTTTTTTACTGTAAAAGATTAGCTACCCTGCCTCTGTTAAGAACTCCATTGCAAAGCAATGTTATTACTTGTTTTTCATATTTGACTCCATGCCCAATGACTACTAATTTCATCCATTGTTACTATTAAATTTTATTTCTTTAAAATATATCTGGCATTTGAGTTTATTTATTGAGAGATCCCTCTATGGAAAGAAAGAAGCTATATTTCCTCATAAAGCTTGGTTTTGTGGTTATCTTAGGATTATCCTTTCACAACCGAGGGTAAATTCTGAGTGCTAACAACTCTTTTATCTCCAATTTTAGAAGATATTGGGCTATTAAAGGAAGAATTTACATATTTCACTATTTCTCATATCTACAGAGAAAGAAACCAGTTGGTTGATGCATTGTCTAAAGAAGGTATTCAGTTGGAATATGGTCAATGGCATATAACAAAAGAACAGAACGATGAACATTTGTCCTTTATCACAGGCCATTCATAGAAGGACACTTAGACTAAAAAGTTGAACTTTTTTGAAGACCAACCACAAATGCAAAATGTTTGATGTTCTACAGTTTAGTTTAAGAATGTTTTTGGACAGTCCCTTTATACATACAATACCGATGTTTAGATGCATAATTGCTGAATATTCACGCTGAAAAGAAACACTTTGAAACAGCTACATTTTAGTCAATTTCTTTGATGTATTTTTGTATGGAGTGACAACTCTCTAATCGACTCTCTATATGAGAGCTTTTTTGTTGAATGTAATCTTATCGAGACCAATATGATATAAGAATTTTCCCTTTGGATTGTAACATCTTGAATAAAAAATTAACCAAATTAGTTCAAAAGTAGTGAACGTGTATGGTTGTAATTGGATAGGGAATGATTGAACAATCTCAAACTAATCCACGATGGATTGTAGACAATCACTCAACACAGTGAAATTTGAAACCTACAAGCTAACCTTGACATCATTAATGTCATAAACACAATTTTATGAACCATCAATTCCAAGATTTCAACCTCCTTTGTTCGATGATACATTCCTTGATGCCCAAACCAAAACCATTGTATAGAAGTAAAAATACCTGACTAAATGAAGCAATTGTGAACATCTTTAACTATAACAAAATTAGGAGACATTTTTTTTACAAGAAGAACCTCATAGAAAAATCTCCAAACACTTGCCCATGATCATTAAATAATAAATAAACAATGACCGTAATTATTAAATAATAAATGAAATCACTATTAAACCCTAATTAGACTATCTAATTGCGTTTATGTTACGAGACTAAATACCAAGTACCTCACGCTAATTACTGAAAAGTAATAGTTCCAAATCATTTTGTAACACGTGAAGCAAAGTCCACTAATGTGTTAAGATTCATCATCATATTTCTAGAAAAATGGTTAATAACAATCATAGCATGGACTCAGTCGCCAATGGTTTAGAAGTTCCATAGGAATTGGTGGACCATGTTCCCTTTCAGTGATTGCTCCATTCACACACAAATCAACGTGTCAAAATATAGAATACATGAGAAATTATATCATAATCCACGCAACTCAAAATATGATGGGTATCCACCTCCAATACATTAAGTTCCATAGTTGTTTACAAATACACCCATACATTAATGGTGAAGACTTTTCCAACATCAACATATCTTTTAGGGTTAATCAACCCATTCATTTTTCTTAAAAAAATCATTAGATATGTTTAAGTGCCACATCTCAAATACCAACTTGGAAAACATATATGGATTACAACTAACTATGTGCCGAAAGGAAAAAGACACTTTAAGATGAGATGTTATGTATTGAAGATGGCGATACTCTATTATCTTTATCTTTTAAAGAAGATGAATTCATTACGATGAGATGTTATGTATTGAAGATGGTGATACTCTATTATCTTTCAAAGAAGATGAATTCATTCAAAACACAACCTCCTTGCAAAGTGTGTATTTTTTTACACTTCTTTAGCTAGCCTAATCACTTTTTAGCCTAGTGTAAAAATCCCTTTCAACATGAACATTCTGCAATTCACATCAAACTTTGAGACTTTTGCAGGTGTAAGATAATCACTTTAAACTACAAGTGGGTTATATATATATATATATATATATATATATATATATTAATTAATCAATTAATTATAGGTTGTTGGTATGGAATAAACAATAAGGATAAGCTCACTTAAATGACTTGGACATTTTAAAAGAGAAAATGATTAAGCTTACTTTAAAGTAATAATTGGAAACATAAGACTTTCATAATGTATTTTAACATTTTTTAAAAACCTCTAATAACTAATTCGTGTTGGTGAACAATGTTTGGCTATAGATGATGGGGATCATTGAATCTTGGAATATGGAGCCCAAGCTAGTTGATTACTCTATGGAGCTTTATGAAGGGGTCTCAATTCAGGCCTCTCCTTATTTGAATGTCTCTCCTAGTCTATTTCAAAGGGGAATTTACAAGATTCCAATGTCAAGGTCTAAAAGCTTAGAGGAGGAAACTATATATACATTGGTGAAAGTGGCTAAACATTTGGGAAGATATGAGGTGTTAGGTTCAAACAATTTCTTTAATCACTTCTTTGGAGGAAATGACCAATCCTCTTATCATGGGTTGGAGTTTGATACAAAGAATCCCACCTCAAGGAAATTTGGTGATGTTTAGGGATATAAGGAGGGTGTTATCATCAACATGTAAAATACATATAATCAATGTGAAGGCATTGTTGCAAGAATATCCTCAAAAGTGAAGACTTTATCCCCTCTATTTGTTTTAAATGTCAATATAGCATCATCGTGGTTATTGTCTAGAGGTAGTAGTGAGTCCGATGCAAGGTTTATTGGTTAGTCACTTGATCTTGAAGCAGTGGTTGGTGGTTTTGTTGTTAATGGGGTTAATGAGAATTTTTTTGGGAGCATCATGGAACCCATGAGGTAGTGGATTGCAAAGTAAAGTTGGATTTAGTTCCCTTCCTTGAAAAATAAAAGTGTATTAAAAATGGCCCAATCTACTAAACCTGGTTCTTAACAAGGAAGTAAAAATGAATGAGGTCGTTATAAACCAAATAGAGTAAATAGAGTAAAACAAAAATAAGAGTAGCTCCATGCCTTGATAATGATAAAGAGTTAATGAATAACGAGCCTCTTCAAGGGGGAAACCTCCTTTTATAAAATTTCCAAGACAAGATGAGATGCTTATACAAATGAATCCCCTTTATTATAAATAGGACATAAAGTTATCATAATATAACCATAACTAATAAACTAATAACATATGAGGGTTAGGGCCTTAAAAATATGCTTTTGTCAAAGCTTGTAATTGGAGATATTTCTTCAAGAATTGCTCATTTTCCCATGTAACTTCTTCTAGAGGCATATTAGTACACTTGATTAAGTAATCCATCATGTTTATATTTTGTAGAGATAGAGAACATGGATGTATAATTTTTTTTGTAGAGATAAAGAACATCTATGTATAACTTTTTTTCTAGTTCAAGAATCAACTTCCCTTCTTCATCTAATTTTGGAAATTCCACTTGCACTTGCATATTTTGTTCCAAAACATATTTTAAGCAAGATACATGAAAAACATTATGAATGCAAGAAGAAGGAAAATCTAACTCATAAGCCCCTTCTCCAATCTTCTGAAAAATCTTGAAGGGTTTAGAATTTTGGAGCTAGTTTCTTGTTCTTCTTTTTATTTGGGAGTACATTTCTTATAAGGCTGTAGTATAAAAAATATCCAATCACCCTCCTCGTGTTGTATTTCATTTCGATGTTGATATGCTCACTACTTCATCTTATTCTGGGTCATTTAAAGGTTTTCTTTAAGAATTCACAAAGTTATTTTAGTCTTTGCAATATGTGATTCTACTACCTTTAATTTGGAATGGTTATGTAGAAAGGCTATGATGCTAGAAGTTCAATACCCATAAATACATTCAAATGTAACATATTAGTAGTTGTGTGATATCTGGTACCACCATTATGGTAGAGGAAGCCACTTGACCCATTGAGATTGCTTGTTTGAAGAATAAAAATGAATATAACTAAAAAACATTCATTAATTATTTTTGTTTGACCATATGTTTGTTGATGATATGTTGAACTCATAGTTAGTATTATTCATTTTATCTTCCATAACTCATTCCAAAATTACCTAGTATGAATTTTGGATATCGGTCACTTATTATCACTTTAGGGAATCCATAAGTCTATGAATTTCCTTCACGAACACTTCTACCACTTGGATTGCGGTGTATATACTTTGAATTTCACAAAAATATGCATATTTTGTGACTCTATGCATGACAAAAAAAATCCATTCTTACCTTGTAAGTTTGGCAAACCCGTAATCAAGTCCATTAATATATATATATCCCCATATTTGATTATGTATGTGTAAAGGTTAAAGAAACCATATATGATTAACTATCTCTCCTTTATTGAACTGGCACACTAAACATTCTCTTACAAAATTTTGAATCTCTTTCTTCATTCTTTCCCAAAACAACTGTTTGTATCCTTTGATATGTTTTAAGGAACCTTAAATTTCCCACCATCAAAGAGTTATAAGACTCTCTTGATATTTTTTCTTTCAAATTTATTTGAGGACATAAAAATATTCTATCCTTGTACCAATTGATATATGTCTTCCACTCCCAATGTTACATAGAGATCTCCCCTTCTTTTAGACATTGTACTTTTTATTTAGTACTATTATCTTATTTACATTCATGGCGAGCTTCTCCCACCCCATGGGAATGGAATATGTAATGGAATATAATGTTGATACTTGTATTTTAGAAATATCATCTATTAGCACATTAAACACCAAACCCTTGCATTTTCACTACTTATTTCTATTTATCTTATGACGAGCTTGATATTTTTCTCATTTCTAGTCACTTATTTTCATTTTCAAACCCCATAAGTATATCTCAGTGCCTTGAACTCTCCTAGATTTTGTTTTTCTTGCAAATCTTGCTCCCCATATTAGTCGTTGCTCATAAATTGAGAATAAAGCGCTCTTTATTAGAAAACATTAAGGGCTTTACAATTTGGAAACACCAATTGGAACCTGAAAACACGTTTTTCCTACTTTGTAAACCACACCAAATTTAAGTACATGATGACCAAACAATGCTCGGAGTTGGTGGGTGTTGCACAAGAACTAATGTATCTACACACAGAGCCGAGATTATCTAGTGTGACCTCAAATCTAGCAATATTCTTTTAGATGGAGAGTTTGGGTTGCACATTAACTATGTTTGAAATTACATAGTTCAATGTTGTTTGGATTTGTGATTCCTAGTCTCACTACTACACGCTTTCAACCATGGTACTTCATAGTATGCATGTGTTACATTACCAATTAAGTTGGGAGTAACTTTATTTTTAAGATAATAGTTGGTTTTTAGTGGTTCAAAGTGAAGTGGATTGAACAACAATTAGTTGTGTGGACAATTTTAATGGTGTTGTCTTTCATTATTATATAATAATTTGAATTCATTTGGTTGATGATTACATTCATAATTTGGTTGCATCAAGAAACTTTTGACAAAGCAAATTTCATTTCTCCAAGTGAAAAATGCAGATGTCACTACCCCAAACCCACATGATCACCCTACAAATCTTATTAAGGCTTGTTTCAAGCATCATCAAGTGATGAACGTAACTTTGTGCCAGGGCATGGATATGAAGAATGGTTGTTTTATCAAGGCTAGGAGGGTAAGTTCACACATTACTCTATGAAGGAAAAAAATGATATACATAACAAAAGCTCAAAAACTAAATTCATAAATGCAAATGATATCAATTGCAACAAGTCCTTGCCCTATGTGTTTAGACAGTTGTGTCTAAACTTTTAAAAATTGGTTTAAAATTTTTATAAGTTATGCGTGGAGTTCAATGCTAAGTCATAGTTGAGAATCATATGTCGATTTCACGTGCTAAGTTAATGGAGAATCATGTGGCTAGTTCTAAGCTTTGCGCAAAAGAGAGCATTAGAGTTTCAACCCAAGCTACAACAATTATTTTCTTTCTCCCTCTTTCGGCAATTACAATCGCAGGTACTAAAGACATCCATTAACCAATAACCGCAGGTAGGGACTTGTAGCTTAACAACCCCTCTTGTTTGATATATGCCAGTGTGTTTTATTAATTAATGGAAAGTTTTGTGTTAAGAATTCCGCAATGTCACTGTGTAGAATATCGAATAGATCAACGCGTTTCGAGTGGACACTCCACCCATCTTCAGGATCATAAGAAGTTTAAGTATAATAGAAAGGAATGTAGTTGGATATATAGAAGAATGAGAAAAATAGTCATTAGGTTAGAGTGTTATAAACAAGTTAAAGAGAGAACATTAAAGGGTATGGTCAAACATTAAAATGTAATTCAATTAATTTAAATTTTATTTCAATATTTGATAGATCAACGTGTTTCAAGTGGAGACTCCACCCATCTAATGATCCTGAAGATGGGTGGACTGTCCACCCGAAACTCGTCGGTCTATCTAATTTTCTACACATTGACATTCCATAATTTTTAACACAATGCTTAAATACTGTGGAAGCATACATGCTCAGATAATGGAAAGCTATCAACTTCAACTAATTATGCATGAATATGGTAGAAATACATATTTTGATATAAGAGGGAGAAATATGAATCTTATGTATTTCCTGACCAAGTACTTTATCAACTAATAAGAAAATACATTAACTACATAACAACATATAAACAAGATTTGCTCCTTGTTTTCAATTATAAAATCTAAAGCATGGTATCAAAACAAAAAACGTGGGAAATATAATCTCCTTGTTTTTCAAGATTATCTTATCATTATGATTCCCACTATGGCCAATTATTATCTATGTTGATTATTGCACCGAGAGTAGCGATGTGATCTACAACAAAGTATGGGGAGTATGTTGTCATGTAAGGTAACGTAATGTAATGTTAGTTACCAAAAATAAATAAATAAAATTAAAACAAAATACATCGGCTCATAAAATTATGAAAATTAATTTAAAATTCCATGGCCTGTGAATAAAAATTAAAACCTAAACTCAAATCTATCAAGCAAGAGAGGGATCAAATTTCTTGAGTTTAAGATTAAAAAAATACAACTCAAGAAATTGGATACCTCTCGGTGCTTGATATATCTGGGTTTAAGATGGATCTATGTTGGTTATTAGTTAAATACATGTACTTGGAAGGGTTAGAAAATGTTCAGTCAATGCACATGGAAACTCTAATTTATGTATGTCAATCTTTTTGTTATTAGTTTTTTTTAAATGAAGTACATTTTTTCATTTTCAAGGAAAAGTACTTTAACGTTACAATTTGATTTCAATTTTTCATTTTCAAAGTAAAGTACTTTAACTTTACAATTCAATTTCAATTTTTCATTTTCAAGGAAAAGTACTTTAACTTTACAGTTCAATTTCATATTATAATTTTTATAAAGTTTTCCAATGTTTTCAAAAAATAATCTAATAAATTATTTTTTTAAATAAATAATCATTTATTTCATTTTGGTCAAATAAGTTATCAATGGGATTCGAGTCGAGATATAGATCCTAAAATTATGGCATTAATTTCAAAGCACAAAAAAAACATTTAATATGGAATCTTCTAAAAATACTATGCAACAACTTTCACATGAAGCAGTATAAGTGCTAACTAAAACGCCCACACCCCTAGGAATATGGCAGACCAATTATTTTTGAAATCATAATCTGCGGTGTTCATATCACAATTTGGACTATCTAGGTAGTTTTAAAATCAAACATTTAGTCTAGAACTAGGGATTACCATTGTTGAAATTGTGAAATTAGGGAAATAGCAATTTCCAATAACGATTTTGACTGGTTTTTATCAAAAACTTGTCGAAAAAGAAGGACGTTTTAGTTGTCTTTTATCGTACATGCTTTGACATGTCAATGTTGACTTTGGTTTATTAAAAAAACAAAAAAAATATTCCCATATGATGATCTAACTTTGATGTGACTACTTTTATATATTTATATTTTAATATTTTCAAAAACAATTACTTATTAATATGACAAGTTTATAATTTTTTTACATTCTTATCATTTTCACTTTGTTTTTTCAATTTCTATATTCAAATATAATAAAATACTCACTACTTTCCAATGTATACATTTATTAATTTTATTTATGATCATGTGATAAAAAAACTAAATAACCCTTTAATATAAATAAGTAAACAATTTTCCAACCGAGGAAAAACCATCCTTTCATATTTTCTTTTACTTTTCCTGGTAAAGGATAACTTTAAAAGAAAATTCGGATAAGGAGAAGGTGTTGCTTCTTTCATCGATTATGTGAGGAGGAGGATTGACGGTGTTATATGGAGGCAAGGATGGGGGGGAGAGATCGGACCTCCCCCAAGGCAATGGATGAGGGGGTTCAAATTAGAAGTGTTTACACCCCTCTTAACGAAATGGGAGGAGAGGGATTGAGAAATCAAGGTCTAAATATGAAACAGGTGTTAGCACTGTCTTTGTGCTAAGTGGTTGGAGAGGTATAAAATGGTGTAAGGGGAAATAAGGTCTAAAAATTTCTTGACAAAGGACCTTGAAGAGTGTCAATGAAGTTTTGCAGATATGTTGAGGGGTCATTTCCAGACTATGAGTGGCATATAATTGAAAACATCCCTGATTCTAGGCTTTGCAAAGTGTATATGAATGAGAAAGTCGCTCTAGGATAAACAGTGGAAGAAATAAACGGCTCAGATGCACTAGGAAGAAAATCAAGGATGTAGGTTGATTTTGCCAAGGGTAGATGCACAGTTGTTAAAGAATTCTATGCAAGCGGAAGGAAGGTTAATCCACAGGTAGGATCAGTCGTTGGGTGAACAAGAGAAAGCAGATCAACGACCAGTAAATATTTCTCCATGTTGACATGTGTGTGAGACAAATTGATGAAGGTTTGTGAAATCAATTACAAGCTCCATATTTCAATGGCCAAGATTGAAGGCCACCCAAGACTGACGGCGAAGGAGTATTTCGCGGCACCAAGATGCACGAGCAAATAAAAATATCTACCTTTGCGAAATATGTTATGGGATGCATATCTCAATGGTGGAGATGAAACGTGGGTGCATATCTACGGTCAATACATATTTTGTTGTCAGAACTTGCACGATAGATAATTTGCTTCGTTGTTGAGAAATTTTTTAGGTCCCTCCACGTTGATTGGAGAGGATTAAAAAAAAGCGAAGATCTACAATATTGAAGGATTTCACGATGGGAACATGCACACAGGATAGAAAAGAGGAAGATCGCAAAATCTGGTAGGAGCCCCACCATTGAACGGTCCAGATTTGTCGAATTTTCAGATCTATGGATGGAATTTTTTTCGCAACGCAAAGATGCAAGGGTGAGAGAGAATACATAGCTTGCAAAAGTCAGATAAAAGGATAACTAGAGGAACAATCCAAATTTGATCATGTAATGATCTACGGCCTAGAACCTTTTCACAAATGGAAGATTCCCACTTTGAAGGTGCATTTCAAATTGTGAAATCAGTAAAAGAAATAAGAAATCAACGGTTAAGAAGGATCCATGGCCATATCAATGGTTATAATATAATTGCAGAATGCAAGTTGCAGAGAAGATAAGGGTGATGACAAAATGGAGGGAGGATAATGAAATCAAAGTAGCACAGAAGATCAATGGTGCAAAATAGATCGGGCATAAATGGAATGCTGAGAAAGGTTTCGGTCACCAAAGATGTGAGAGAGTTAAGAATAGGGGAAATTATAAAAGACTGTGCACATGAAAATCAATATACTATTTTATTCGCTTGCATTGGGGGAAGGAGATGACAAGCAGTACGAAAAGAGACAATTCCTATGACGTCCATCGGCCACTTGTTAAAACACCAAGTAGGCCCTTTTTGTCCCTCTTGAAAGTTGTATAAATGGTCCAAAGGGAAAATATAGAAGATCAAGGATTAGAGTATCAAAAAGTAGAAGAACTGTTGGAGGATAGGAATGTTGACGTTTTTTATACTGTCCTGTTAAGTGGGCCCATTGAGGCTATAAAACAGAGGTTGAATGTGCTAAAGGACTAGGGGATTGACCTTCATAACATCTAGCAGTCCTTTTTACACATTTTTGCTACTAAAAAAACCCCTGGTTTCCCGTAATTTGTGATTTGGAGTGAAAACAACTATTCTATGTTAGAAAGAGTCATAATGAACCTCGACCGCTCCACCATTTGTTTCTCGTTAGTTCCTCAGTCATTAGTAAATCCATGTCTGTCCCTAAAGAGTTTACCTTAAAGGCTAAATATTACAATGAAGAGTCTATACTCCAGTGTTATAAGGAGTCCACCATTGATATAAAGCAAGATTTTTTAAAAGATGTTTCAAGCCAGAAGACAATTCGTCCAGCCCATCATTCCCATCCAATCAAGCCTTGTTTAACGAATAAACCAAGTGTGTAGTAACCATGTTATGCCAATTTTTGGGTCTAGACACAAATAAATACATCCTTAAAACACTTATGAGACTTCTCTTCATCTTAAGCACTTGTCTTGTTGAGTCAGATGAACCCAGTGAGTCATTACAAGTGTCATGCATTAAATTTGATGAGTTCTTAGCTAAGAATATTCATTCTCAACTAATGAAATTCCATAAGACCAAAACTTTCAAGTTCCAGTCATATCTATTGAAGATGTTCCTTTCCTTCAACAAGGATAATCTACAGCTACCAGAAATGGTATTAAAAGAAATGTACAAGGATTATACCAAGTTCATGAATTTCCTCATGACAGAGATTTATGCTGCCATTTTCCAAAAGAGGCTTCTGTGGGTGCTTCGAGAGATGTGGGATCTACTACAATTTTCTAGTACAGAAAAGAGAACAGGAGATTGGTTCTTGTCTGAATATGGAACATTGATCATACTCTATGGTTTCACTTAGTCACCTTACATGTTACAAGCTTTCCTAACTCCAAGAGTCTTCTCAATGGATTTCATCAGACAAAAGCTGAGCATAGAGATTGAACACTTCCTGAAATATAATAATTCCACCGACATCAAATACCCTTGGCCTGTAGGTCCATTCACCGTCAAGAATAAGGGTGATTTTCCAATGGTGGAAGTTTTACTTATAGAGCTGGGATTTGAGACAGAACCCGCAATCAACTATGACCCTCACTAGGTTATCTCAAACAAGAGAAATGCTCAAAGGAGAAAACCTTTTAAACGCGAAGAGGTTGTGGGATTGGAAGAAGATGCCAATTGGTCTAAGATTGTTGACTTAGATGAAGATTCAATCTCTCCCATAGGAGAGGTTTTTTCTTTATTTCCTGATGTCTCCAATTTGGTTGTTGCAGCCGAGAGCATTACTCCATTAGCCAACCAATCAGAAGGAAAGAATAAAAGATATTTTACTAAGGAAATGGATATCGAGGAGGACGATACTGTTGAAACTCCCAAAAGGAAGAATATTTAAATAGAAGGAAAACTTGTCCTAGATATAGCTGTAGACAAAGGGAAAAGGAAAATGAAGATATCAGGCCCTGCGTTTGAGGTAAAAGAGTATACATTTTCAAATACTTCGGTCGATTCCTCTTTCCAATCCAAGAACATAGCAGATTTAGTGGATAAATACTAAGACATCAAAGGCATAACAAAAGAAGAGACTCTGAAATAATATTCTGAAGTAAGACAGATTTCTAATCAAGATGTGTCTTTGGTTTCAGTCAAGGATTATGTTCAAAACACTCTGAACATGGCCTTGGAAACCAAGAACAAAGTTGCAAAAGTAAAAATGAACCTAGATGATATCCCCATACCTGACATTATTCATCTACACAAGAAGACATGGGATATCTTGTTTACTCACTTGTTGAAGGTCACTCTGGCATTATCCAAGTTACAGACCCTCAAAAGTAAAATCGAAAACCAATTGAGGCAAGAAAAGGTGGAAAATAAGGCCCACCAAACATAGATAAAGAAGCTGCAAACTGATCTACTGGATGCTGGAGGCCAGTGTGATAAGGGAGCTGGGATCCAAAGGTTGCTGGATGAGAAAGGAAAAGACATTCAATTATTGAAAAATAATATTATCATACCTGCCACGCAGCTAATATAGGGCCCCAAGTTAGCTGAGATAGAAAAAGAAAGGGCAAACCTGAATAATCAACTCACTGGTTGTAAAGAAAAATTATTGAACTTTGCTGATAAGGAAAAGCAATGGAAAAAATACATGGACTTGGTAGTAGAGTGTGAGAAAGCAATGAAGGAAAAGTTTGAAGAAATGGAAAGAAAATCGCAGGAGAAAGAAAAAGAGTTAGAATCGAGGATCATTCCTCCTGTGGTTGGATCTAGGGAATAGGGCATAATCTAGGCTATGTCACAGGTAAGTCTTAAAATATTTAGAAATCATTGGTTTGAAGAACCAGAATAAAAATTTGGAGGGCATAGCTAAAAAGAGAGAACTAGAAAGAAAGAAATTGGAAGACAAATGTAAGGAACTGGTTGATAAGAACAACAAATTGAAAAAGCAAGTTACATGACAGTTATCCTTACGGGGAGAAAAACATCTCATATGGGATGTACTGATAGAGGAAGTAGCTAAACTCCGACCTTATTTAGATTTTATTCTTGATAAAGAGATTGTTACACAAGCTACTAGACAAAATTTCTTGATGGTAAAACAAGTGTTAAATAAAAATACCATAGACACAGCTCATAGTACAATCAGTTTTCTAAACAGTTTGACTAAAGATGAAATAAAGAAAGAAAATATTCAAGATAGGTTCTTAGTTATAACATTGGCAAGGAAAGTGCTAAATAAATATCATCATTTGGAAACAGTTCAAGCAAAAATTGATATTATGCATCATCAAATCAAGGAATTCATTGAACTATTTAATCCTTTACTTAAAAGAGGACTCCCTTTCTTTTGGGAAGAGAAAGGAGGAATGTGGTCTTAGAAAGAATATAATGACAAGTTAATCAGTTGTAGATCAAATCACAGGAAGTTTGATGATATCCAGCATCAATCATTATCTAGAAAAGTAGTGATTGACAAATTGGTTAGAAATTTTGAGATGTTGTTTGACTTCAAAGCCACATGTACAAAATTTCTAGAGTTCTCTTATGCAGAAAACATGGAGCTCAGAGTATTGGCAAAAGAGATGATCAGTCTAGATTTTCAAACTATTGATCAATGCAAAATAATTGAAAATTATGGGAAATGTAAATACAAGCTGCGCCAATGAAGACAGTGGAGAAATTCGGGAGGTTGAAATACACACTAGTTTCCTAAGCGTGATCAGGATCAAAGGGACAGGTGTAAAATTATCAAATGAGCCAGAATCCTAAAGATTCACTATTGTTTTAAATCCATCATGCACGACACTCCCATTTTTCCATTTCATATAAATCATGGCAAATGTGCCACCTCTGAGTTTGTTAGAATTTTGTTTCTTACGTTGTAACTAATTTTGGCCCTGTTTTGAGGTTGGTATCAAGGGCCTTTGACACTATAAGTATACCCTCAATAGAGGAAGAAAGGATTGAAACCCATGAGACTTTTACGTTATGTGACTTTGAGATCTGTTTTTAATAAAAATTGCAGAGCCAAATGTTGGTTTTTGAATGCAAAGATTCATGTATATTTCTTAGTTATAGTCTATGCTTTCTTTCTTTATGTGCATGTCCTTCTTGTTAATATTTCCATTATGTTTTCTTTCATATCTGAGATAAGAGTGTGATATTTTTTGGAATTCATACCTGGTTATTCTCCGGATATCGTTTCAGATATTCACAAATTGTTTCTACCAAAGTTAATGTAGAATTAATCTATTTGGTGCTCTGTGTTAATGTATTGTCATCATTTCTTCCTTATCACCAGATCAAAAACATATTGACTGTAATTAAAGTATTATATTTCCTTTGCAGACATTTCCCATAAAAATTGCTCTTTGTTTCTTGATAATTGTGACTCCATATCCCATGTATCCTTACTCTGTTTCAACCACAACAATATCCGATTTTCATTTCATGTCTATATCTGGCCTTGTTATATATTTGTGAGAGATCCCTCTCTAGAGAGGAAGAAGCCGACTCCCTCTCTTAAAGTGGTTCTGTTTTTACCTTAGGGTTCACCTTCCACAACCTTGGGTGTGATTCTGAGTTATAACAAACTGGCGTTGTTTTCGGGAGTGCAAAAGTACAAACTATCCCTCGAAGAAACAACAAAGATTCTACGAGGAAAGGGTTTCTATGGGAAAACATAGACTCCTACAGTTGAATAAGGTTGTATATTTTCCCTGGCGACTCCACCTTGGTTCTGAGTGAATTGCAGAAGGAATATTGGCATCTAGGCGGCCACATACACAAGGTAATCCTGACACTAAAATCTTACAAGGTCTGTATAACCCAAATAAATTGCTTCAAAATAAGGGAAAGGACAAATTAGATATTCCTCAATTTGAAAATTCATCTACTCAAGAATTTCGTAGCATTCAATATTATGTGTGGGAAACTAATTTTGAAATACCACTATTAAGTATAAATTAGAGTCTGACTTGAAGAACGCAGAATTACATCCTAGTAGGTTAGAGTCATATTTTCTTGACTCTCTTTGGAAGAACCTTCAAAACTATGAGAAAAATGGTGCAAGAAACCCTAATTTTCAAAACTTTCAACCTTATATCCCACTAGTTGTTCAACACCTTCCAGCCATCCAAGCTCATCCTATAGTTCCAAATCCACCTAGACCAATGGTGGCCAGATTTGCCCCTTTGGCCTTGCTTGTTGCATTACATGACCTCCCTCTGAATTATGCCCAAAGAATTACCTTGTATGATGGGGAGGGTAATTTCTCAGCCAGACAACATATGGATAGGTTTGATGACTTCATTGATCTGGAAGAAGTTGATTATCAATATGTTAAGATGAGGCTGTTTGCACAAATCATGTATGGGGAAGCCAAGAAATGATTTAGGGACTCCCCTACTGGATCCATTCATACATTCCAAGCATTCGAGGTTGCATTCTTAGAAAGGTGGGATGATAAGAAGAGTCCATTATAAGTAATGTCTCAATATAACAGTTGCAAGAAATGGGGTTTTGAATCTTTCTATGAATTTTCAATATGTTTCATGAGAGTATATAACTCCATCCCTGCTGATATCAAGCCTCTAGTAGGCATTACAAAACTCCACTATGTTGATGCTTTTGAAAGTTATCTTGCTTTATTATTGAGAGAGAGGAAATCATTCAATCTTCCTGACATGTTTAAAGATGCATTAGAATTAGAATCCAACATGATGGCATGTGGAAAGATGATACATAGAATAGAAACTGATAAAAGAAAAATCAGGGAATAACTTGTACCTTCTACTTCTGCTACTGCCTCTTCCAGTGATATAAAATTTGAGATGATATTGAAGGAAATGGAGAAAATGATGGATAAACTGAATGTAGATAATAGGCCACTGAACAGGAAACAAACTGATCCTCAAATTAGAAATCCAAATTTCAGAAGACCCAATCCTCCTCAACCCCCACAGATCAGACAAAGGGGTGTAAGGAGTCCTAGAAATCCAAATGACCAGAAAATACAACCACCTTTCCCTGAAAACTATGTTGATGGTGAAGGTGAGGATGAACCTACTGAATATCAAAGCCACATTTCGGTGATTTGGATTCTGATATATACCTCACAGAAATAGAGCATAACATGTATGCTCGGGAGGAAGCTAATAAGGATTTTGAAATAGAATTAGAACAGTACCAAAGAGGGTACCTACACACTATGGATGATGTCCAAAGGAATATTGAACTGAGGAATAGAGATATTACTGTCAATAAAGGAAGGCTCAATCCAAATCATCCTTCTAGCATCCAACATAAAACTGATAAGAAAAAGGAAAAACATAAAGAACAAATTGTATATAAATATCCTGTAGATAAAGTAGAAAATACAAAAGAGGTTAGACAGCTAGCACTGATAGATGTGGAAAGAATTGTTTCCACTTTCAACCTATAGACATAGCTCTCTAAGGTAAAAATATCCATCCCTTTCAATGAATTGCTAAGAAACAAAGAATACAGAGACAAGATAATAGGTATGGTTAGGAATCAGGGAGAATTTCAACCTAATATCTTAGAAGTGAATGATGATGCTCCTACTATTGTTTTTGCATCTAAAATTGAAAATGGAGATGAGGATGAAGTTCCCCCTTTCTACCTAAGTCTAAATGTACATGATATGGTTGTGCACAATGCCATGTTGGATTCTGGTGCCTCCCATAATATGATGCCAAAGGGAGTAGTAGAAAGCTTGGGATTATAAGTTACTAGACCCTATAAATATCTGTACTCTTTTGATTCCAGGAAGGTAAAATGCCTTGGACTGATTAAAGATATGGTAGTAACTTTGACATAAATTCCCTCTAAAACTATGGTAATGGATATTGTTGTAGCAGACATTCCTCCTAAATTTGGTGTTTTACTATCAAGGTCTTGGACCTCTAAATTAAAAGGAAGTCTGCAAATGGACATGTCCTATGATACCATTCCTATGGCTAGGGGGAGCAAGAGGTTGTACAGTGAGAAAATATCCCCATATGTAGTCAAGAGACTAGACAAACTAGATGACCATGCTATATATGTTGTTGATACTGACTTGGGATCTTCCATTTTATTTAATGATATTTCTTCCTATGATCTTAAAATTTATGCACCTATTGAAGTAAAGGAGGAAGGAGAGTCTACAAAGAAACAAGAAGCTTTAGAGAAGAAATAGAAAGAAGAAGGTCACTATACCATGTATTTTGATGGATTAGTGGCTAAGGTAGGTGTTGGTGCAAGTATGTATATTATTTCTCCCACTAGGGATTTTAAAGGTATGTCTTACAAGTTAAGTTTTGAATGCACTAAAAATGTGGCAAAGTATGAAGCTTTATTGTTAGGGTTGCATGTTTTGAAAGATATGGGATCCAAAAGGGTACAAGTCATGAGAGACTCAGAGATGGTAATAAACCAGGTAAATGACAACTATCAAACCAGACATCCCAGAAAGAGGGCCTATAGAAATTAAGTGTGGGATATGTTTAAAAATTATTTTATCGAGCATGCTATCAGAGTAATTCCCAGAAATGAAAACACAATGGTTGACTCTTTCGCAGTTGATGCTAGTAAATTCAAAACTCCCACTGCTGGCCAAAAGAAGTATAAGGTTGGCATTAGAAACAAACCCTCCATACCAGATAATTCCAAATAATGGCAGGTATTTGAAGATGATATGCATTTCAAGATGTTTTTGGAATTATCTGGTGAGTTCGTAAATACTCAAGTAGATAATGAAAATGAAAATATCGAGAACCTTCAAGATGCTGAAGGCAATGAATAAAAATTTGTTGAAGACATGAAGTACAAAAACTCCTTGGGGGGAAGGACATAGTTCATTTGAAGGGTAATCATATCCCCAGAGGTCTGATCTCTCTAGAGAAGTTGTTTGACCAAAACAATGTTTCTAAGAATCCGAAGATGAAGCCTGCTGATGATGTTGTCGAAGATAAAATATAGGGACCAAAGAAAACCCAAAGATCATAAAAATGTCAAAGATCTTGTCGGTCAAAGAAAAAGAATATTATATAAATTTGATTAAAAGGTACATTGACGTTTTTTCCTAGAACTACGAAGATCTTAAAGAGTATGATACCTCCATCATACAACATACTATCCCTATAAATCCTAGTGAAAAACCTTTTAGACGGAAATTGAGAAGATTTAACCCAATGTTGATGCATGTCATTGAGAAAGAGATCAAAGGATTGTTCAATGCCAAGATCATTGTAACTCTGAGATTTTCCAAGTGGGTGACAAATATGGTTCTAGTTAGGAAGAATAATGGTGAAATTAGGTTGTGCATAGATTTCAGGAACCTGAACAAAGTGTCTTTGAAAGATAATTATATTTTTCCCAAGATGGAACACATTTTGTAGAAATTGGTGGGGTCTGAATGGATTTCCACCATGGATGGTTTTGCAGGATACAATAAGAAAAAGGTGTTTCCTGAAGATCAAGAGAATACTACTTTCACTACACCATGGGTTACTTTCATGTATGCCAATATGCATTTTGGTCTAATGAATCCAGGATCCACTTTCCAGCGCTCCATGGGCATTGCATTTGCAAAGGAGAAAGATAAATCAGTATTTGTCTACATGGATGATATCACTACGTACTCCAGATCTGACAGGGAGCATATCAAACACTTGGAGAAAGTTTTTCTTAAATGCAAAAGGTAAGAAATATCACTAAACCCCAGAAAATCAAGTTTTACATTGGAGGAAGGAAAAATACTAGGGCACGTCATTTCCAAGGATGGCATAAAGATTGACCCGGAGAGGATCAAGGAAATCCTAAAGGTTGAATAACCAAGGAGCAAAAAGGAAGTGCAATCCTTCATTGGAAAGGTAAATTTTCTAAGAAGATTCATCCCCTGTTTTACTAAGATACTAATGAATATCACTAACATGCTAAAAAAGGACCATGAGATTAAATAGACATTGGATGCAAGGAGAGATTTCATAGATATAAAACAGGCCATCACAGAAGCCCCTATGCTGGTAAGTCCAGATTTTAACAATTTTTTTTAATCTTTTCTTATGCTTCTAATCACAATGTTGTTGGAGTGTTGTTAAAGAAAAATGATCAAAACATTGAGAAACATATAGCCTCTTTTAGCAAATTGTTAAGGGGTGGGGAGTTGAAATATGGAGAAACAAGTGTATGCTCTAGTCAAATCTCTGAAATATTTCAGAGTCTATGTTCTTCATTCGCACATCATTGCTTATGTTCCTAACAGTGTGGTGAAGGCAATCCTCACACATCCTGATCCGGAGGGAAAAAGAGAAAAATGGATTGTTGTATTACTAGAGTATGACATTGAGATCAATCCCACCAAATTGATTAAGGGTCAAGGATTGGCAAAGATGATGACAAATTCCAACTATGATTCCTTGCAAGTAAATTTATTGACCGTCCATTCAAACTAGCTTGACACAGAGGTGCAAGTAATGCCTGATTTATCCATCTCTCCATGGTATTTTGACATTGTGTATGTGCTACAAAATTTACAGGCCCCTGCAGGGTTAAGCAAAACAAGGGCAAGGTCAATGAAGCTAAAATATGCCAAGTTTTGTATTTTGAATGAATGTCTATATTGAAAATATCCTAGTGGTGTCTTATTAAATTTTCTATTGGAGAATGAATCCCACCAGACTATAGAGGAGTTTCATAAGGGATATTGTGTTGGATTTTTATCATTTAATAAATATGATCTAGGATCTTATCTGAGAGAATAACATGCACATGAATAATCACAAGAGACAAGAAACACAAATAGTTTTCCTTGGGGAAACCATAAAGGAGAAAACCCTGCAACTTCCTCAGAGTTAGAATGAGCACCAATAGAAAAAGTAAAACCCAAAAACACAAAGATGATTTCCGATAGTTGTTCTCTCTCTCATTTGTGCAAGCTCCTCCTCTCTTACTCATGCGCAATAGTTGAGTGAGTGTGTGTTTCAAATAGAGATTCTCACTCTCTATTTATACTAGTTTTCCACTTAACAATTACTCTACAGGGCCGAACTCACTAGGAAATTCTAATAACCCTAATACCCCTCAACTATGGGGACTATTTCCCCGACTTAGAATGGATGGTTAGCCTCAATGAATTTACATGACTTTATTATATTAATGACTCTCCCGATCAGAGGAAAAAACATCTCCATCGGGGTACAATGAAATACAATATAAAATATACAAGTGAATACATTCTGAAGTTACAAATACATCAACACTCCCTCTTAACTACGAAGGTATTCTCTTGACACAGTTCATCAGCACAAATCTTCATCACTAGATCATCATCAAAGTTGGATCATCATCATCATCACTTCTCCCGCTATCTTGAGAAAATGGTGCTATCTATCAATTCTACTTGTCATAGGAAGTTATACAGAGCCAACCCTTTTTTATGCTAGATGTAGGTCTCAGCACTTATATCTGACCATGAGAGGACTAGCCTTCCACCATGTCGGAAAGGCACAGTGCTTACATCTGACCATGGGAGGTCCAGCCTGCCACCATATCAAAAACTCCTAGCACTTACATCCATCAGCATGGTAGGACACACCATCTACCATCTAAGGAAAGGCCCAGCACTTACATCCACCGGCATCGTAGGACACACCATCTACCATTCGAGGAAAGGCCCAGCACTTACATCCATCGGCATGGTAGGACACACCATTTACCATATGGGGAAAAGATTTGTACTTACATGTAACCATGCGAGGACCCACCTACCACCATGTCAGAAATGCTCTGCACTTACATCTGACCATGGGAGGCCCCGCCTACCACCATGCCAAAAATGCTTTGCACTTACATCTGACCATGGGAGGCCCCAACTACCACCATGTCAGAAAGGCTCTGCACTTACATATGACCATGGGAGGCCCCACCTACCACCATGCTATAAAGTTTCTCCACTTACATATTACCATGGGAGGCCCCTCCTACCACCATGTCAGAAAGGCTCATGGATTCATCACTTCCCCTTGGAAGGAACCTTGATCTAGATAACACCAAGCTTCTCCCTAAAGTACTCAACCTTCACTCTAGCTAATGGCTTGGTAAACACATCAGCTATATGCTAGTCTGTCGCAACATACAGGAGCTTCACTACTCCTCTTTGCACCATATCCTTGATATAGTGATGTTTGATCTCGATATGCTTCGACTTGTCATGGAACACCAGGTTCTCTGAAAACTTCACACAACTCTGGTTGTCACAATATATACAAGTAGCATCCAACTGGAGATCAAACAAATCAGATAGTATCTTCCTCAACCACACTGCCTCACAAATAGGTGAACAAGTTGCGACATACTCTACTTCGGCTATACTCAGTTCCACATAGGACTGCTTCCTACTAAACCAAGAGATCACACCTAATCCCATATTGAAGTAGCACCCCAAATTGCTCTTCCTATCAATGGAACTACCTTCCCAATATGAATCCACATAACCCTCCAGGTTAATCTTCTAATTCTCCTCATACTTGATCCCATAATCAACTGTACCCTTCAGGTACCTCAGAATATGATTTGCAACAATCAGGTGAACATGTCGTGGATCCGTTAGGAACTAGGTCAATGTGTTCACAGCAAATAAAATATTAGGTCTCGTGTTTTTCAGGTACATCAATGATCCAATCATCCAATGATACATCGTAGCATCAACCAAAACCGATGAAGCATCACTCAATAGCTTCAGGTTTGATTCCATAGGTGTGGTCATGGCCTTGCATTCCATCATTCTAAACCTCTTCAAGATCTCCATTGCATACTTCCCTTGTCCCAGGGAGATTCCATCATCATTATGCCACACCTCCATTCCTAGAAAGTAATGCATCCTACCCAAGTCTTTCATATCGAACTTGACAGCAAGCTTCCTCTTCGTGTCAACAATCAACCCATCCTCACCTGTCACAAACAAGTCATCCACATACAATACAAGTATCACTGGGTTCCCTTCATCAACCTTATAGTAAATATTGGAATCAGCTTTACTCTTGGTAAATCCCAAGCTAGTAAGGAAGTTGTCAATCTTGTTGTACCATGTCCTAGGTGCCTATTTCAAACTGTACAGGGATTTCTTCAATTTGCACACATGAGTATCCCTATCATGTGTCTCGAATCCAAGTGGCTGCTCCACATACACTTCCTCTTCCACTACACCATTCAACAACGCAGTCTTGACATCCATTTGGTGTATCTTCCATTTCATCACTGCATCTAGAGCAAGTACTGATATGATAGAAGTGTATCTGGATACAGGTGCAAAATTTTCTTCATAATCTATCCCTTCCTTATAGGAGAAGCCACATGCCACAAATATTGCTTTATATTTCTCTGTGCTGCCATCTGCAACATGCTTGATCTTGTAGATCCATTTGGAAGTCACAATAGACATCCCTTCTGTCCCTGGGACCACATCCCAGACATCATTATTCATGATCGACTGGTACTCCTCGATCATAGCATCCTTCCATTCTTTCTTTTCTTCCATTTCTTCATAGTTGGAAGGTTCTTTATCAATGATGTCACACAGTAGGGATACATAATTGGAGTAAGACCTAGTTCTCTTCCTTTATCTGTGCACTTCTTATGGATCCCCATATCTCTCTGCATCTTGGATAGCCTCTCGTACCCATGTTGGTTTCCTCTTGTAAGGATTCTTCTGTTGGCGTGGATCTACAGGTTCTTGAGGTTCTTCCATTTCTTGATCTTCTTCTGGAGTTGCTTCTTTCATAGTTGTATCTTGGATCCTGAGTACTTCTATTTCTTCAAGTTCTGCAATAGGTATTTTTCTAGATTTATTGTAAGCCGAGTCTTCATCAAATGTTACTTCCCTACTGATGTCAATATTCTTGAATCCTGGGAAATATATTCTGTAAGCCTTCAAGCTTTCACTATATCCCACAAATATACCCTTCTTTCCTGAAGGATCTAACTTCGTCCTGTTTTCTTTTGGAATGTGTATGTACATTGGACAACCAAATATTTTGAGATGACTGATTTATGGTTTCTTTCCAGAGAAGACTTCTTCTGGTGTCTTATTCTCAAGTACTCTATGCAGAGTAGGGTTCTGTACATACACAACTTTCCTAGCAGCTTCTGCCCATATATGCATAGGGAGATCTTGATCATGAAGCAATTCCCTTGTTGCTTCCATAATGTTCTATTCTTCCTTTCTACAACTCCTTTCTATTGTGGATTATATGGAGTGGTCAACTCCCCTCTTAATCCCTGACTCTCTGCATAATTCCTTGAATTCATATGATGTGAATTCTCCACCATTGTTTGATCGAAATGTATTTATTTTCTTCTCTATGTGGTTCTCGATCAAGGCTTTGAATTCATTGAACTTACTGAAAAATTCATCCTTGCTTTTCAAGAAATATATCCATGTATTCCTAGAAAACCCATCAATGAAAGAAACATAATATACATACCCACTCAATGAACTGGATGACATCAGACCGCATACATCGGAGTGGATGATTTCCAATATTCCTTTTTCCTTTCTCTCGCTACTTGGAAATT
Source organism: Pseudotsuga menziesii (assembly GCA_001517045.1). Taxonomy (NCBI): domain Eukaryota; kingdom Viridiplantae; phylum Streptophyta; class Pinopsida; order Pinales; family Pinaceae; genus Pseudotsuga; species Pseudotsuga menziesii. The sequence goes on from LPNX010413424.1 coordinate 268,672, forward strand.
TCTTCTTTGTGTTCTTTCGTTTTGCACATCCTTTGCAAACACCTTCATGCTTTGCCTAGATTTTTGGAAGACCTTCAACAAATTTTCTTGCAATTGGTAGTGCCCTATAGTGCACATGTGCAAGCCTTCTATGCCAAAATTCACTTGGGTCTACTGAGTCATGGACCAAATCTTGTTCTGGTTGACCCTTTAATTTGTATAAGCCTCCCTCTTTCTCTCCAATCACTACTGTATCATTTATATTCTTTCCCTTTAGCCACATAAGGACTTGGCCATATACAAATGAAACCCTCATTCCTTTTGCATCCAATACAGATATGGAGAGGATATTCTTCTTTAGTCCTGGTACAAAGAAGACATCCTTCATCTTCATAGAATTTCGAGAGTCTAGCTTATAGGAGGATTCACCACTACCTTTTACGGGATAGTGGTAGTCATCCCCAAGTTTTACTTTGTGGGGTGACTCATGTTCAGATAGTTTCACAAAGGATTCTTTGAATCCTATCATATTCTTGGAATCCCCACTATCTATGAGCCAATAATTGCTTCCATGTGTAATAGTTCCCGTGAGGGCAGAAGTAAAAACATGCTCTTCATCACTTGAAGAATCTTCACTTTCTTCTTTGACTCTCTTTTTGGGAGGTTCACCATCCTCTGTAGTGTGAGCATGATGTCTTATTTTGTTGTCCTTCTTCTTGTGAGCACCCCCCTTATTTCTACAACAATATCTGGAAAAGTGTCCTTTCTCATCACATGTATAGCATCTGAGTTTATATAGATCTCTTCTAGATCTTCTAGGATTATCTTTCTAGTGAGAATGCTTACCTGTGGGATGATGGTAGTCCCTTCTAATTTTCTTGGTGTGTGATGTGAGATCCTGATATTCATTTCCCATCTTCTCTTCTTGAGCTACTATTCAAGCTTCTTCTTATGAGAATTCCTCCCACAACCTACTGAAAGTGATTAGCTTTGTTTTAGTACAAATCCCTTGAATGAAGGAGTCCCGTGACCTAGGGAGACCATTCAAGGTGGTCATCACAATTTATCCATTATCTACTTCTTCTTCCACTGCTTCCAGTTTTCTTTGATTTGAGAGACCCTTGTAAAGTATGACTAAATGGTCTCTGCATTCTGGATCTTCACATTCTTCAATTGATCTCTCAAACTCGTATTCCGATTTATATTCTTCCCTTCAAATATCTTGTTCAAGGAATCAAACATATCATTAGGTGTCTTTAGGGAAGACACTTGTGGTATAAGGTGATCCTTGATAGAATCGGCAATAATCCTCTTGGCCTTGAACAAGTTCTTATTGTGTAAGGATTTAGCCTCATCTCCCTCTGGAACTGGAACCTCTCCACTTATGTAGGTGTCCAATTCATTCTCTTCAAGAACCAATGAGATCCTATACTTCCATGCTCGGAAGTTTTCAGCTCCTTCAAGCTTTTCATCAAGCTTTGTGTGATGAGACATCTTTAATGAGAACCTCAAATGGAAATACAAAATATTTAGATCTTACAAATTTGAGATGTCGAAACTGGATCTAGAGCCGATCATTTGCACTGTTGATTTTCTGGTCTAGGGTCAAATTAGGGTTTGAATTTCCTGGAGTTTTACCCAACCAAACACTACAATATTGGTCTCTAAATTTCTATTTTGAGGAGGAGAGAAATCCTATGCTGGGCTCACTAAAAATTCCTCTTCTGTGAAAATCGCTAATTTCCCGTAGTAGTGACAGGTCGAAAACTTAAAATGCTTGGAATCAAATTCTGCTTCAACAGAAAGATGTGCCCTTCAATGGAAAGTTAACCTAGCCTCATTTTGTTTATTCTATGTGGAGAGAGACCCAAAAAGCAGGAATCCCTAGCTTCTACAGATGCACAGTGTCTTCTTCTCATGTTAGCTCTGATACCATGTTCAATTTTTATAATTTAATCATCATGATCTAGGATCTTATCTAAGAGAATAACATGCACAACAATAATCACAAGAGACAAGTGACACAAATACTTTTCCTCGGGGAAACCATAAAGGAGAAAACCCTACAACTTCCTCAAAGATAGAATGAGCACCAATAGCAAAAGTAAAACCCAAAAACATAAAGATGATCTCAGACAGTTGTTCTCTCTCTCACTCATGCGCTACAGTTGAATGAGTGTGTGTTTCGAATAGAGATTCTAACTCTCTATTTATACTAGTTTTCCACTTGACAATTACTCTACAAGGCCGACCTCACTAGGAGAGTCTAATAACCCTAATACCCCTCAACTGTGGGGACTATTTCATCGACTTACAATGAACGGTTAACCTCAATGAATTTACATGACTTTATTATATTAATGACTCTCCTGATCAGAGGAACAAACATCTCCATCGAGGTACAATGAAATACAATATAAAATATACAAGTGAATACATTCCGAAGTTACAAATACATCAATAGATTATGGGGGGCACCATTCTTGGAAAGTAACAGGAAACAAAATTTTGAGAGCTAGCTTCTACTCTCCCTCATTATTTTCTTATGTTTATAAAGAGATCACTAAGTCCCACCAATTCCATATTTTGTATGGAAAGAGGAAACTTGTTTCACTTCCTCTTAATCCAATATCTGTAGAAGCACCTTTTCAACAGTGGGGACTAGACTTCATTGGGGAAATAAATCCTAACTCTTCTAGACAACACGGATGGATTCTAAAAACCATAGACTATTTTACAAAGTGTATTGAAGTAATTCCTACTAGGAGGGACACTGATATAGTGATTATGGGATTTCTGGAAGAAAACATTTTTGATAGGTTTGGGTGCCCTAGGAGGATTGTGACAGACAATGCAGCAGCTTTCAAGTCTAAAAATATGATTATTTTCGGTCATAAGTATCATATCAGCCTCGACCATTCTACTACCTATTATCCACAAGGGAATGTGCTAGCAGAATCTTCAAATAAAAGCCTGCTAAGGATATTTAAGAAGCTTTTGGAAGATAACAAGAGAGCTAGGTATACAAAGCTGAAGTATGCTTTGTGGGATGATAGAATCAGCACAAAAAGGGAAATTGGAATGTCACCATTCCATTTAGTATATGGAGCTGAAGTAGTTTTTCCAGTGTCCTTGGGAGTACGAGTCATCAGTTTATTGCAGGAACAAAAGAATCAACCAAATCATGTACAGAGAAGAATCAATCAAATAAAATAATTAAATGAGTTAGGAGACAAAGCCTATGGAAAAGTACAGATACATCAAGAAATAATGAAGAATACTTTTGATAGGAAGGCCAAAGAGGAGAAAATCTTGGTTGAAGATTTGGTTTTGAAGTGGGATGTTGCAGACATTTACCACCATACACACTCTTTTTGGTCAAATTGGCCTAGTTAAACCACTATCCTAAGTATAATTGACATTAATTGACATCAGTGGAGCATTAA
>LPNX010413424.1:277987-298428 GCA_001517045.1 Pseudotsuga menziesii
AAGCATTTTTATTGACATTGTTATTGTAATTATTCATTGTTTATTGAATATACAGAGAGGAAACCATTTTGGTTCTGATTGACACCATTTCTGAGTTATTTGTTGATTATTTCTTGATGAGATTGATTATTTGTTCCTAGATCAATGTGCAATATTAATATGGGATTCCCCCAAGGAAGATAAGCATGGAAAATTTGACCACATGTGGGTTGGACCTTACATCATTTCAGCATACAGGGGAGAGAATGCTTTCATTCTGCAGCATCATGATGGATCTCAGCTGAAAGGAGGTCCAGTAAATGGAAGATTTCTCAAGCATTATTTGACCTGAAGGTAAGAGGTAAAATTTTATATCATAGTTGTATATATTTTTTATTTTCAAATAGTACAAATGGTGAACCAAATAATTTGAAGCCCGAAGAGAAGGCCCTAATATCTATAGGGGTAACCATGTTCCCTTTTCTTTGTTTTTTTGTTCGCAGAAACAACAAAAATAACAAGTTTTGAATTCTGAAATATGGGGAGTCACCCAATGGATTTGGCACCTGGTCTATGGGGTTCTTTTCTACCTCACAGGGAGGATGGAATCCCTAGTTGGAGCTATTTTTTAGCACTGTCTTTGTGCTAAGTGCTTGGAGAGGTATAAAACAATGTAAGGGGAAATAAGGTCTCAAAATTTCTTGACAAAGGACCTTGAAGAGTGTCAACGAAGTTCTACAGATGTGTTGAGGGGTCATTTCCATAATAGGATTGGTGTATAATTGAAAACATCCCTGATGAGTTCTTAGCCAAGAATATTCATTCTCAACTAATGAACTTCCACAAGACCAAAACTTTCAGTTTCTAGTCATATATTCTGAAGATGTTCCTTTCCTTCAACAAGGATAATCTACAAATACCAGAAATGATATTAACAGTTGAAATGTATAGGGATTATACCAAGTTCATGAATTTACTCATGACAGATATTTATGCTGCCATTTTCCAAAAGAGGCTACCCCAGGTGTTTCCAAAGATGTGGGATCTATTGCAAGTTTCTATAGAAAAGAGAACATGAGATTAGTTCATGTCTGAATATGGAACATTGATCAGAATGTATGGTTTCACTTAGTCACCTTACATGTGACCATATTTCCTAACTCCAAGAGTATTCTCAATGGATTTCATCAGACAAAAGATGAGCATAGAGATTGAACACTTCCTGAAATATAAGAAGTCCACTGACATCAAATACCCTTGGATTGTAGGTCCATTCACCATCAAGAATAAGGGTGATTTTCCAATGGTGGAAGGTTTAATTAGAGAGTTGGGATTTGATACAGAACCCACAATCAACTATGAACCTAAACAGTTTATCTCAAACAGGAGAAAGGCTCAAAGGAGAAAACCTTTTAAACACGAAGAGGTTGTGGGATTGGCAGAAGCTGCCAATTGGTCTAATTACCCAAAGGAGGCCCCAAATATTTTTGACTTAAATGAAGATTCAAGCTCTCCCATAAGAGAGGTTGTCTCTTTATTGCCTGATATCTCCAATTTGGTTGTTGCAACTGAGAGCATTACTCCATTGGCCATCCAATCAGAAGGAAAGAATAAAATATATTTTCCTGAGGAAATGGATATCGAGGAGGAGGAGGATACTGCTGAAACTCCCAAAAGGAAAAAGATTGAAACATAAGGACAACTTGTCCTAGATACAACTGTAGACAAATATAAAAGGAAAATGAAGATATCATGCCCTGCATTTGAGGTAAAATAGTATACATTTGCAGATACTCTGATCGATTCCTCTTCTCATTCGAAGAACGGAGCGAAGTTAGTGGATAAACACAAAGACATCAAAGACATAACTTCAAAAGAGACTCTGAAATTAAATTCTAAATTAATAAATATTTCTAATCAAGATGTGTATTTGGTTTTAGTCATGGATTGTGTTCAAAACACTCTGAAATTGGCCTTGGCAAGCAAGAACAGAGTTGCAAAAGTAAAAATGAACCTAGATGATATCCCCATACCTGACAGTATTCATCTACACAAGAAGACATGGGATATCTTGTTTACTCACTTGCTGAAGGTCACTCTAGAATTATCCAAGTTACAGACCCTCAAAAGTAAAATTGAAAATCAATTGAGGCAAGAAAAGGTGCAAAATAGGGCCCACCAAACACAGATAAAGAAGCTGCAAACTGATCTCCTGGCTATTGGAAGCCAATATGATAAGGGATATGGGATCCAAAGGCTATTGTATTAGAATAAAAAATACATTCAATTATTGAAAAAGAATATTCTCATACCTGCCACTCAGCTAATACACGGCCCCGAGCTAGTTGAGATAGAAAAAAAAAGGAGAACATGAATAATCAGCTCACTGATTGTAAAGAAAAATTATTGAAGTTTGCTGATAAGGAAAAGAAATGGAAAAAAGACATGGACTTGGTAGTAGAGAGTGAAAAATCCATGAATGAAAAGTTTGAAGAAATGGAAAGAAAATTGCAAGAGAAAGAAAAAGAGTTAGAGTCAAGGATCATTCCTCCTGTGGCTGGATCTAGTGAATAGGGCATAGTCCAGGCTATGTCACAGGTAAGTCTTAAAGATTTGGAAATCATTGGTTTGAAGAACAAGAATAAAAAGTTGGAGGGCATAGCTAAAAAGAGAGAACTAGAGAGAAAGAAATTGGAAGACAAATGCAAGGAACCAGTTGATAAGAACAACAAATTGACAAAGCAAGTTATAGGGAAGTTAGCCTTACATGGAGAAAAACATCTCATCTGGGATGTACTGATAGCGGAAGCAGCTAAACTCCGGCTGTATTTAGATTTTATTCTTGATAAAGAGATTGTTACACAAGCTGCTAGACAAAATGTCTTGATGGTAAAATAGGTGTTAAATAAAAATCCCATACGCACAGCTCATAATGCAATCAGTTTTCTGAACAGTTTGACTGAAGATGAAATAAAGAAATCAAATATTCAAGATAGGGTCTTGGTTATCACATTGGCAAGGAAAGTTGTAAATTAATATCATCATTTGGAAATAGTTCAAGCAAAAATTGATGTTATGCATCATCAAATCAAGGAATTCATTGAACTATTTAATCCTTTATTTAAAATACGACTCCCTTTATTTTGGGAAGAGAAAGGAGGAATGTGATCTCAGAAAGATTATAATGACAAGTTAATCATCTGCATATCAGATCACAAACAGTTTGATGATATGCAACATCAATCATTATCTGGAAAAGTAGTGATTGACAAATTGGTCAGAGATTTCGAGATGTTGTTTGACTTCAATGCCACATATACAAAATTTCTAGAGTTCTCTTATGCAGAAAATGTGGAGCTCGGATTATTGGCAAAAGAGATGATCATTCTGGATGTTTCAACTGTTGATCAATGGAAAATAATTGAAAATTATGGGAAATTTAAATACAAGCTACGCCAATTAAGACAATGGAGAAATTTGGGAGGTCAAAATACACACTACTTGCCTAAGCATGACAAGGATGAAAAGGACAGTTGTAAAATGATCAAGCGAGCCAAAATCCTGAAGATTCACTATTGTTTTAAATCCAACATGTGTGACACTCCCATTTTTCTGTTTCATATAAATCATGGCAAATGTGCCATGTCTGAGTTTGTTAGAATTTTGTTTCTTATGTTGTAAATAATTTGGCCCTTTTTCGAGGTTGGTCGCAGGGTCCTTTGACACTATAAGTATACCCTCAATAGAGGAATACAGGGTTGAAACCTGTGAGACTTTTTCTTTATGTGATTTTGAGATCCATTTTTAATAAAAGTTGCAGAGTTGAATGTTGGTTTTTGAATGCAAAGATTCATGTATATTTCTCAGTTACAGTCTGTTCTTTCTTTCTTTATGTGCATGTCCTTCTTGTTAATCTTTCCATTATGTTTTCTTTCATATCTGAGATAAGAGTGTGATATTTTTTAGAATTCATACATGGTTATGCTTCGGCTATCGTTTCAGATAGTCACAAATTGTTTCTACCAAAGTTAATGCAGAATTCATCTATTTGGTGCTCTATGTTAATTGACTGTCATCATTTATTCCTTATCACCATACCAAAAACATATTGACTGTAACCAAAGTATTATATTTCCTTTGCAGACATTTCCCATGTAGATTTCTTTGTGTTTCTTGATAATTGTGACTCCATAGCCCATGTATCCTTACTCTGTTTCAACCACACCAATAGCTGATTTTCATTTCATGTCTATATATGGCCTTGTTATATATTTTTGAGAGATCCCTCTCTCAAGAGGAAGAAGCCAACTCCCTCTATTAAAGTGGTTCTATTGTTACCTCGGGGTTCACCTTCCACAACCTTGGGTGCAATTCTGAGTGCTAACAGCAGGAATTTGATGGGAGACGAAAAGGGTAGTGCATACCCAAATCAGCTTGAATCCCCTCAATTCAAATCAAATCAAACAAATTAAGAGATCATATTCAGTATATGAAATATCATGCACTAATAGGAAATTTTATGCGTATGTTTCCATCTGAAAAGCCTTAATCTGGTGGATTAATTCCACTTGGAGCCGAGAGGCCATTATGATTTACACCTTGGATCCAAGGGTTTCTTCACCGTCAGATTTATCAATTTAGAAGAACGAAATCGAGTGTTGGATGGAGGGACTTACTTCTTTTTCTCATCGGGTATTTTCCTTCATCCATGGAAGGAGCAATTCTATCTAGAAAAAGAGGATATGAGGATTGCATCAGTTTGGATCCGAATCTACTCTCTCCCAGGAGAATATCAAGTTCTGGAAATTTTGGCTGGGGTCTTTCATCAAGGTCTTAGAGAACACGAAATTCCATAGGTACACAACATACACTAGAATATGTGTTTATATGGATCTATCAAAGTAAATACCAAAGTCTATTAACTTATCATGGGAAGATGAGTACTAGACACAACTCTTAGATTATGAACAGATTCCCTTCTATTATCAGCGATGCCATAAGTATGGGAATCTTTTCAAGGAATTCCCTCAGAATAAACCTCCCCCTCAACCCAAACAATATGAGGATGCAGTTGATCAAGAGTTTTCAAAAGTGAATTCATGTAAGAAAGGAGGACGACATCAGGGAGCACCATATATCCACAAAAGGCCTCTGTATCCAACCAATTATGGTTTTGGAAGACCAGAACAAGGATGAGATGGGGTGAGAATCTCTTCCTAAGAAGCAAAGAGATATGGTACTAGTCACAGCTGAGCAGGGAAAGAATGGGAGGCAGGAGAAGGTTAAGGAAAAGCAGACCCCAATCCAAAAGGATATGGAATTGGAGGAGGACGGAGAGGATATGGACATAGGATAACTAGACTTAGATGGAATCGAACAAGCATGCGAAGATAAAGGAAAGTGTTATGTTCCTCAATAGTAGGTTTCCATACTTCGACAAGCGATTTTAAAGCTCAATCCTTAATCCCCCTTGGGATCATCCCCGGTCCCCAAAAGAATAACAAAATGAAACATGCAGAGATAGCTAAGAAACTAAGGAGGAAATTGAACCGACAATGCATACCAATAGTAGGTCTTAAGTTGGTGGAATCAAGTCAGTACCCTACTATTAGGGATGCTCTAGGACTTTAATTATTCTTTGTGTTCTCAATTAAATTTATAACATGGACTATTAGAGGGATGAATGACCCTCAGAAGATCAGAACTCTAAAAAAAGATAAAGAGAGAAAATCATACAATAATATTTCTACAAGAAACCAAATGCTCAGAGATCCATCTTACGGAGGTTGGAAGAAAATCTTGGAAAGGTAGTGAAGGAATGAGTATTGATGCCAGAGGATTTACAGGTGGGTTTGGTAACTTGTGGGATCCAAGCAGGGTCTGTCTAACAGGGTTCATGCCTGACCCTCGAACCATATCAACTAGATTTAAAGTGGTGGGTTACCCATCATATGGGTCATCACTAATTTTTATGGCCCTCATATGCCCTAATAAAAAGTGATCTTTGTTGAGTCCTTGAGAAACATCCATAGATGGGCTGAAGGCGGGAACTAGATATTGGGAAGGTATTTCAACTTAATTACATCCTTAGATGAGAAGAAAGGAGAGAGAATACGTCTTAAGGATGAGAACATTCTCTTCAGGGAAACAATCAAGGATCTGAATCTTGTTGACATAGTTTCACATAATAATAAATTCACTTGGAATAACAAGAGGCATGGTGACCATCACATTATGTCTCGTCCCAATCGTTTCCTAGTCTCGAAATCAATTATGGATCTCGAAAGTGATATATCGACCACGATTCTCCCTTCTGTAGGATTTGGCCACTAGCCTGTCTGTTTTTGGTGCAGTGGCTTGGGTTCCCAGTTCAAAAATCCATTTTGTTTTGAACATTTATGGATTAGCCACCCTAACTTTAAAGACAAAGTGTACTAGTGGTGGATATAATTGGACCAAGGGGAGGGACAAAGTATGTACCAGTTCCAACAAAAGCTCAAGTCTCTTAAGGAGAAGATTAATAAATGGAACAAGTAATAGTTTGGGAATATCTTATTTGAAAAAAGGAACTTGGAAAAGATATTAGAGGAGATTCAGATCCAAAGAATGAGGGAGAGATACTCCGCAGAACTCAGGGAAGAAGAATTCCAAACAGAACCCAAGTTGATGGAAAGAGAGAGCCAAGAGGAAACCCCCTGCGAAAACAGAAATACAATGTAATCTGATTAAAGGAGGGGGAACATAACACTAAATTATTCCATATATTGACCATTCAACACTATATCCATAATAATATCCTCATGATTAGAAATGGGAATGGAGACAAACTAGAAACCAGGGAAGAGATAGAGGGATAACTTTTCCACTTCTTTCAGGACATCATGGAAGATCGCAGCTGATATATAAGAAGGGATATTGATAGGATTACCCAACATATCCTTTCACTGGTTTCACAATATCATAATAACCTCTTGATGAAACCATTAATGTTGTGGAAGTTGATGAGGCATTCAAACAAATGATAGAAGGTAAGTCCCCAAGACCTGATGGATTCATGGTTAATTTCTTCCATCATTTATAAATCAAGAACGAAGTATGGAAAATTGGGGAAGACTCTAGGTGATTGCAGCATATTCTCCCTACATTTAGTGCCACCTTCTTCACCATAATCACTAAAAGTGAGGGAGAAAACTCCCCATAAATGTTCAAACCTGTTTCCCTATGCAATGTTATCTACAAAATTGTGACCAAGGTGATTTCTAATAGATTGAATCCCATACTTCCTAGCTTGATCTCTCGAGAGCAATCAATATTTGTGGAAGGATGCCAGATAATGGATGGCATAAATCCACTCCCGCAAAGCAAAAAAAATCCCAAGGATGATGTTGAAATTGGATATTTCCAAGGCCTATGACAAGCTTAGTTGGTAGTACATCGAGGAGGTGTTAAGGGTGTTTGGGTTCAAGGAGGATTGGATCTGCTGGATCATGAGCCTTATCCCTTCGACCTTCTTCTCCATCCTTATAAGTGAGGCTCCAACTAGTCTTATCAGACCACCCAGAGGTATCAAGCAAGGATATCCTCTTTCCCTATTTTGTTTCCTTATGGTTGAAGGTGTGGGTAGATCCATTAAGGCTATGCAGGCAATTCAAGAGATTGGGATGTTTCTAGTTCATCCAGTGGTGGAACGACAATCCCACAAACAATTTTTGGATGATAGCATGGTAATGGGTCACCCTTCGATTCAGGAGGTGAGGGCCATAAAGTGGTATCTAAAAATATTTGGATTTGCTTCGAGCCTCAGTGTTATTAGCCAAAATGCCATTTCTCCATCCAAGTGATGACATTCATTATGTCGGTACACAAAAGGACAACTAGGATTGAAGTGGCCAAAACACTATAGATGTGCATGAAATTTGATGCATGATCTCTGGAACAGCCTGATATATTTTTATTCTGAGTTTTTGGTTGCACACGTGACTATGTGCATTGCAACTTGTGTGCCACACACAACTATGTGCATTGCAACCCGTGTGTACATTGCATACGCAAGTTCCTTTTGAGCAAAAAGCGTGTCATACACGCCTTGCCTATATAAATGCTCGTGTACCTTAATTCAACATTAAAAAATATAAATCGTGATTATATGATATTAGTTGTGCCTTAATCCATAACTATCCCAAGTGTCTCAACCATCCTAACCTTCGAAACCACTCCATTTCCCAATGTATAAATAGAGGCCTTGGGATGGGGCTAATGAATCAATTTTTGAAGAGAAAAGTTATGTTGGTGGCATATCTTCAGAGTCTTGGAGTAGCAAAACTCAGAGTCCTTGGTTGCAAAGGAGTCCTGGTGTCAAAAGCTGGGTTTTATTCTCACCTATTCATTATTTGTTAATAAAGAGAATTCTTCTTCAAATCTTTGTATTGTGCTTTTCTCATATATATTGCTTAATGAATAATGTCATTTATATTCTGAAAATGTTTTTCATATAACCCTTGATATGTATATGTATGAGATATTGCTTGAAGAATTGGCTATTTGCAGGTGAAGAGAAGCAGCCCTAGAAGCTTTGGAGAATGTTGAAGCAAGAGAAGACCAAGCTTGGATCAACCGTCATAAACTGGGTAAGCCAAAATATCTTCCTATTCTCATTTAAATTTATGTAAAAGCTTATTATCTGCAAGTCTAATAGTAAGCCGGTAACCCCAGACCCTAGGTTACAAGGGTGTATTGTCCTGTACAACAGAACTGGCGACTCCACTGGGGAGTCCAGCCTCCTTTGGGTTCATCCTGTAGGTTCCCTTTACCAGTCTTTGTTCTGATTCTGATTCTAAGTGTGGTCCTTTTTTATCTTGCTTTTGATTTACAGTATAGTGTGCCCAAAAGTCTCTACTAGTCCTTTTTCTTTGAAAATTTTTTGGCAGTACATGCGGGTTGCTTTTGTACACATCCGCGTGTATGACCCTGTATACGCGGGTTTCTCTATAAGGCATTCGCGTGTCACACGCGGGTTTCCTGCATACACAGTTGTAAGTTTCCTATAGCAGCCTAAAATTTGAGTAGGGTTTGCTTGTCCCTGTCTCTTTGGATTTTTAGTTTTTCAGAAGTCTTATCTTGTTGGCATGACTCTATGAGTCTGAAGTCTTGTGTGTCACAACATTTTCTTGTTTTTCGAGCCTTTGATCCTTTTGTTTGAATTTCTTTCATCTTGTGAAGTGAAGGTGGTCCTCCTGCTTGGTTTATAAGTTCAGTGCTTGTGTCTAGGTCAGTGATCAGGGATTTAGATGCTTTATACTCTGTACTGCATTTTGTGGTGTCAGTTTGTCACTTGTTCTTTTGTGAATCTAGTGGACTCTTTGGGTTCAATAGTTTCTCCAAGTCAGGTTTTTTCTGAGTCTTCTTCCTGATTGGTTGAAGTAGCTCATTTTTGGGTCCTTTATACCTCATTTCACTTTGTATATGCTTTGATTATTCGAACTTGCTCAAAATTTGCATTTAGTTGCATTATAGTTTTTGAATATTTTGAAAAAGTCAAGAAAAACATTTTATATTTTTGCATTTAGTTGCATTTAGTCCTTTCTTTTCAGTATTTTTCAAATAAAATTCAAAATTTATAAAAAGAAGTCTTAGTTTTCTCACATTTAGTTTTTGTTTCATTAGCTTATATTTGCAAAAAGAAAATAAATTTGGTTTAAGTAGTTGCAATTTACTTTGAAATTTTCTTTATACATCATTTTTCTTTTTCTTATTGAGTCTATAACACCACAGTGTTTCATGCCATTTACCTCTGACTAAAAACAACCTTCTAAAATGAACAATATAATAAAAATTATTAGTAAGTTTTATTTTATAGGCTCCTACACCAACTAGATTAGGATAGACTTGTGGAATAGGGAGTTTTAACTCTCCACAAGTGTTTAAATTTAGACGTAGTTGGCCAATCAATAGGTAAACCCTCTTCTATGTTGATTGTATCTGGGAATCTCCTCTCTAATGGGAGTTAAGCACGAGGTCAGGTGGAGGCTTGGACTAAGGAGATAACCCTCTAATTCCTTGTCAAAGCGTAGACCAAGGATTTTGCGCGTCTGGGGACTTCTGTCAATACCACCCTTTAGGCCCCGTGCAGTGCCGGTGTTGATAGGGTTTTGGGATTTGCTACCTTACCTATGCATACGAACCAGGCTTGCAATTGTCCCCCTATACTGTTCATATAGTTACGCTAGCCTTTAGTCTCTTTGACATCTAGGGTTCATACACAAGTACACCGGAAGGCTATTTTTGGTTGACCTTGGATGAGCTTGGAAGGTAACCCCAGTAGAAGGTGTGGGAGGGCAATGGGTGATTCCTCCACTTATGCCTAAGAACATCTATAGGCACACCAAGTAACTGTCTCTCAGCTTTCTGTTGGAAAATATATCTTATACCCTTTGTGTCTATTTTGGATTTAGGAAATTTTGTACTTATTGTTGTGTGGTTTGTTTGTGTTTATCCAACCTTAGGGTGTGTGAAGAGTCAATTTTCAATTGTGGAGGACCAACCTCTCAGAAGGTCAAGAAGGTTGAAAAACCTTCCTCCGTTTACTACAGTGGAGCCTCCACCGCCACCTCAAAGGTAGAGATTAGACACAGACGGTTCTTTCCAACCAGTAGGAATCAGTGAAGTTCCAGGTGAACCAGAACTTAGGACAAACCAGGTTGATACAACCATGGTAGAGATAGAAGAATTGCAGGCTGATGAGTTTGCAAGAAACTTTAATTCATTTCTTACTGACTTAAACGATCATGTGATCATCCAAGTTCGTCCATTTAATTCACCTATGATTGGTGTTCCTGTGAGAAGACTTATGGCTAGTGCAGGAGAGGGTCCATCTACCCCCATCTCAGCTATTCTGGCTGAAGGAGTGCCACCTCCCCCAGTCGATACTCCTAGAACATATATACCTGCTACTCCTTTAACTCCAGCTAGTTGGGTGGTTCAACCACTGGCTTCCACAAATGTACTAGGCACTTTTGGTGGGGTGGTCATTGGGATTCCTAGTGCACCTTCTACTTCACCTTCTTTTGCATACACTGCTCAAATTGGTCCTATTGGATCCTCTTCATTTGTCTAGGGCTTCCCGTGGAATGGGGGGCACATTCCCCCATTCACTCCTTATGTAGGCCCTACATATGCATATGTGGGGATGTAGTTTGGAAATACTAACTCTTATGGTCAAGGTTTTCAAATTTTAGTTTCGGCTCCAGTCATGATCTCTTCCTTCTTTCTTTTTAGTGGAGGGATACCTACTCCTATTTTCCAGACTTCAGTTTCAACTCGAGCAGCTCAAACCACATACACTGCACCACACATGAATAATCCACTGTCTTATGGGTGGAATCCATTTCAAAGTAGTCCAACTACTTCACAACCGGTAGCTGGGGACAACCCCACCTTTACATTTGGGAGCTAGGGGACAAGTCCTTCTATTTCCCAAGATCATACTTTTCAGGCTCCGGTTAGGTCCAAACTTCCTCTCCTGGCAACTTTAAACTTGCCATATTTGTCCAAGTTGATGAATGACCTAGTGAAACATGATGCCACCTGGCCACCTGTACCTACCAAGTTACCCTCATATATTCCAAAATTCGAGGGCAAAGTTGGTGAAGACCCAGGGGCTCATATCACCACCTTTCACTTGTGGTACTCTTCCAACTTGTTGAACGATGACACCGTTCAGTTGAGATTGTTCCAAAGAACTCTGACTAGTGCCACAACAAAGTGATATATCGAATCACCCTCTACTGCATTTGATAGTTTTTGGGACTTAGCCAATGTGTTCCTTAACCATTTCCAACTTCTTGTCTGATATGATGTCGACACAGACTTATTATCCACCTTTCGGTAGGACAAAGCCACTCACATTTCGGATCATATCCAAGAGTGGAGAAGGTGTAAGAGGCTCATCAAGGCCACTATGCCTCCCAAGTTTTTGTTAGAATGGTTCCTTAAGTCCTTATTGTCGTATATATCTAAGGATGTATCCACCTCGGGAGTAATTAATGAGAAAGAGGCTATCCTCAGGGCCTGACAGTTAGATTTTATATACTCTCAGTCTGGGATTCTATACGAAATCATCCCTAATGCACCGCAGCTAACACATAGTGTCAAGAAACCTAAGCTTAGACCCCATGCTGATGGTGTGGTTGGTTTAGTTAAATCTCCCACTACAGAGTCTTTGGAAAAAAAACTCCATGAGTTGTATGTTAAACAGTATACAGTGGAGGAAGCAAAGGCTACCCCCTCATCCCAAAACACAAACGTTTTTGCTCAATCCTCCCAAAAGGGCAATCAGCAGCCCGGTGGGAAAAAGAAAAAGGGGAAGAACGGTGAGGGAAACCAAAACAAGCCAAAACCCACAAATAATTCTGATGGGGGGGGAAAAGAGAATAAGAAGGTGAAATTTCCCTGTAAGTTGTGCCAGGAAGGTCACCTGACCCATCAATGACCTCTTATAGATCAAGCTCAAAAGCTGCTCAAAAATTAACAACCAGTTGTCCTAAAGGATCCATTTCCCCAAGGACAGAATGCAGCTTCAGTTTCTAACGTAGCTGGGGGCACTGCTAATGCCCCTGACAAAAATTATATCAACATGGTTTGATCTGAGACATTACTCCAGACTAGAAACAAGAACTATCAGACGGAAGCTCCATAGAAGTGTAAGTGTCTTCAAACCTATGCCTAAGATATCGAAAGGTGTCTTCAAGAAAGCATTGCATAATCCTAATGCTAGGGCTGCAGCCAATTAATATGTAGTTGAATATTTATCCCAAACCCCTTGTGCGATATTTGATGAAGATTGAGCAAAATTGCTCAAAACTATTACAACACTACACCAGAAGCGAAAAAAAATTCACATAAATCTTGGATAATATTGCATCTAGTTGATCAATATTTCTTGATTAACTAATCCAGGTGTGAAGCAACTTCAAAAGAGCAGGTTTTTCAACCTTATTTTGTTTGTTTTGTGTAACCACACGTATCTCAAAATCTCCAATTGCATTTGCTAAAGAGGGAAGATGGACTCTTCCTCTTGAAATATTCTTACTTTTTTCAACTATCATCAATGAAAGGAAGACAGAGAAAATATTACACTCCAAGGGACTCTATAGAGTCACCATGGGCACAGATC
Organism: Pseudotsuga menziesii; assembly: GCA_001517045.1. NCBI lineage: Eukaryota > Viridiplantae > Streptophyta > Pinopsida > Pinales > Pinaceae > Pseudotsuga > Pseudotsuga menziesii. Next base: position 291,138 of record LPNX010413424.1, read on the forward strand.
TAAAGCTCAATGCAACCGTATAGAATTCCAAATACTTGAATATGCTTGATGAAGCTTATGGTTTCCTATGCCTCTTCATTTCGAAGGATCTTCTTTTTCATCTCAGTGTCTTGAAGAATCCCAAAGAATACTGGGAAAAAATTCAAAACTCTTCGGCAAGAAGGATGATATGAGAGTTTATCACTTAGAGAATGAACTGATCTCTCTCAATCTTGACAATTTCAAGACCATAAATGAATTCTTAACCAAGTTCAAACATTTGGTGCTTCAATTGAAGCAATGCAGAGAAGAGAATAAATATGACCAGATAATTCTTTCTACTCTTTCAAATCTAGGAGCATACTATTCAGTGTTTGTCACTACCTTCCATACGAGAAAAGTCACAATTCTGAATTGGAAGAGGCAAACCTTGAACGCATTCATTGAGTCCTTAACCAATGAGCATGATAAACTTGTTCATATGGGATCCATGAGATCCTCCAAGGATAAATATTTGTTTGTTGGAGGTGTTGGCTATAGGGAAGACTCGGGGTTTATAATTTAACTTCACACCATCAAAAAGACCCACAGTGTTGGCCCTTTCAACAACAACTTGCGAACAGGTTGCAGTCTCACCTGAAACAGCTATGGGGTGCCGCAGAATCAGGTTTCTGCAAGCAGAAGAGGGATATTACTGTACCTTTAACCTTAACAAAAAATATTTATACAAAACAGAGCTTCGACATTCACTTAGTTAGCTTCGTAGTTTAGATAAAAGAACGTTTCTTCCTTAACCCTTAACTGGGAATTCACAGCGAAGTTAATATTCAACAGTTATCTTACTTTAGCATTCACCTACTTATCAAAGCATAAAACATAACAGCACAAAAATAACAGAACACAAAATATAATGTGTTCAACCCCAGTGTAGGGGCTACACCACAGAACTACGCTTTTATTCAAATTTTTACAAAACAACAGTTCTGATCTGCGCACTCAGCTGCAGATGCATCGTTCAAGTCTAACTGTGCACTTAGCTACAATTCCTTTCTTACAAACTCTAAGCTACGCACTTAGCTGCAGTTCCTTTCTTACAAAAACCCTCTGTGCACACAGCTACAGAGGTCGTCCACGCACACAGCTGGGACTTGACCTTAAAACCAAAAAATAGATCTAACTTCTTCGCATCATATGATCCTCATCTCATTATATACTCTTGAAATCTTTACATGAGTGCCTATTTATACAAGTGCACTATTACAAAATCATGGGCTTACACCCGAAATTTATGGACAATTACAAAAAAGAGGGCTTTGACTCAACCCTGACACCCCTAAGACTATTTCGAGTCACAACTCCGCTTACAAGCTTCCACAAAAACCGCGGAGTTACCAAAATTAAGGACCGTTAAGGTGCGCGCCCCAACAGGCCCCTAAGACTCACCAGTGTCCCGTCCTGGGACACTCTGTTGCTTGTCTGGTGGGAGAATCTTGTTGGCGAAGATAGTAAACTGCTGTTGACTGCTTGCTCCTTCTCTACTAGCTCCTTTTGCACTCTACCAAGTGTTGTATCTATTTGCATCTCTGTAACCATCATATTTAATTTTCCTTCCCTCCTGCTCCCTTATATGCCTGTCATCATCATCATCCCTTCTGCTACTTCTACTATGGCCACAGCTTGCTTGATCCTTCACCCTTTCATCCTTTCATCCTTAGTAGACTACCTATGTTCCTTATGTCGCTGTCTTCCTTCGCAATATTTATGATGGGCATGGGAATCATTGGGCCTTCTAAATCTATCAGCAAATCCATCCCTCAAACTGCCTCCCACTCATGTCCTATCGAACATTTGACCATCCACAACTTTGGGTCCTTAACAGATGGTACCCCTGTGATTGCATGCCAATGTACTTTTGCATAAGACAAACAGCATGCCTCCATTCTGCTAAGCTAGGAGGATACATCTCAGGATCCTCCGGAGTCTTTCCTGAGGGTTTGTGCCTTTCTTCGTTCCATTTAGAGTGAACTTCTGCCTTAAATTTCTTCTTGGTTGAACATGTCTGCATAGGTGGATGCAACACTGGGGGAGTTTAGATGCAGGTGGATTGCTGATAAGGTTCTGCAGACCTCTCTCCCTGAACTCTTGTAACAATTCCTGGACTTCACGATCATTCGACATGGTCTTAACCGTAAACTCAAGAAAATGCGTAATGAGAACTTCGCAAGCCTGGGTGTTTTCTTATAGAATCCATCAATGAAATCTGTCATAATTGTGCATTGAAGACACCAAATCTGACAAATATCTTGTCCAAACGGCGGTGGATTTCCCAAGATCTCATTAATACAAGCAGTTAATACAGTTAACGTACCGACGCCGTCAAATTTGATTTCTTGCAACAGTCATATTTTAAGCTCCGACACATCTTTCCTTCTTTGGCACAACCAGTAGCTCTGGATGCGCCACAATAAGGACATTCGACACTTCCTGACACCAACTTCGATAGAGCTTCGAGCTTCGACCCACGACAGAATGTCTTCGACAGCTTCAATGATTCCTTTCATTTTTGAGAACTTCGTCGAAAATAAATCCTGATATTCATGGAAAAGTTAGGTCACTTTGCTCACCATTTCTTCATCCCAATAATCTCCAATGGTAGAATACTTAGGATTTTCTTCTGAGCCAATGTTTACTTGCCTTGTCTTCACGGGCTGAGTTACTTCAGGTGCTTCGACTGCTGGTCCATGTACTTCGCAGTGCCCTTCTGACTCAGAAATGTTAATGTTGCGCGGGTCATCATCCTCGTCAATTGCGAGGTTATAGCATTCTACTGCATTATCCTGTTGTTCCTTCCAATCAGGTTGGTACTCTGTTATTTCTTTATCATCAAACACCTTAGTATGGATCAACCTAATCACTGCATCTAAAGCAGGACAAACCCCATTAATAGAAAATGTCATCACAAAACTATCAACAAGACTATCCCAACTTACTGTACCATGGCGAAGCTCCACCTCTGCATACCAGTTCTTTGCTACATGTTCCAGAGTGTGTATAAACCTATGTACCCATTCTTCACAAGGTACATGCTTCCATGCTTCATAACATTGCTCCAAATGTTCCTGAGGGCTAGTCTTACCATTAAATCTACTTTACACCTCCTGAGGTTGATCCATGACTCTCAGGCGAAGGGACTTTTGACAAGCTTCCCAACTATGAATGTACTTTTTATGACCATTCCACCATCTAGCAATTGTGGCTCTGAATACTGAATCTAGAGTCTCCGTTTTCTATGAATCTGGTACCTGCTCTGAAAATTGCAAAATAAAATCTTCGGGGTCTGTCAAGCCATCAAAAATAGGTAAGACTCTTGTCTGTGAGCCAAGCCATCTGAGAGACTTAGTAATTCTTGTACATCGATGTCCATGTAGTTCATAAAGTCTATTCTGCCAATTCTCTAAGCCTTCATCTGAATCAGTCATGCAAGAACTGTCACACTTCCAATCCATTATACCTTCAGGAGTATGGTTAACATAGTCTTCTTCGTTAGCTGTGATGTTGTAGATATGATCCAAAACATCCTGATCTTCATCTCTGACTGGCTCTATGTACCTTTCTCCTTGAGAAGGGTCCAAGGGTATTATGACTCTCAAGCCTTTACCTTCAAAAGTCATCTGCCTATTCTTAAGGTTGATTACTGCAGAATTCTCTATTGCCCATTCAATGCCTAGTAATGCTATATAGGGGTTGCTATCATCAATTATTTCAATGACTTCAAAATCTGCTAAGGTACTGACTCCATCAATGTCTACTGGGACACTAGGGAATATTCCTAGGGGCACAATCTTTTACTGATTGGCTAATCTCAACTGTATAGGGGACCATTCCAGGGTAGGTTTTCCCATTTGTTCCCATGTCTGCTTAGTTAAGACATTTACTTCTGATCCCAGGTCTAAAATGATATCGGTCATGTCATACTCTCCTATCTGAGCATGCAACCTCATTTCTCTTCCAGTCCTTATAACTCTGTTAACAGTTTTTTCTTTACCATAGCTTCGCTAAGGTTCGCAAGAAGCAATAACTTTCTGTAACTCATTTAAAGCATTCTGATTCCTTAAGAGCTTCATACAACTCTGTAAAAATGATGACAGTGTACTTACTTTATCCGTTGAAGCTTCTTGAGACTATGACTGCTGTTGATGATGTTGCGTAGGTGCTACTGATGTTCCCAGATCAGCAAAGTCTTTTTTGGCTTCCATAAATTTTTCTTTTTCTCTTCCCACATCGAAGTTTTGAATTTTCTCTGAGGTCTTACGAACCCAAGCCTCGTCAGGTTGTTTTTCCCTAGACTGTACTTGCATCGTAGCTCCACTCCTTGTAACAACGTTAATGGCTGGGACAGGTCGTAGCTCCACAGAAATCATCTGAATGTTCTGAGTAGGAGGGGCATTTCTTTCTTGTATCTTGGCTATCAACTGCGGGCATTTCTCAATCACATGATCGACTGCCCTGCAGTATCGACATGTCGTAGTTGGGTTCTGACAGTCTCTAGCTACATGTCCTACCTGATTACAGTTATAGCAAACAACCTAGCCTCGACCTCTTCCTGGCATACCACCACGACCACGACCTCCGAAACTACCTCGACCACCATGGTAACCATATCCATCATTGCCTTGTGCATCGTTTTGTACACCATAAGCATCATAGGTTCGCTCTCTCATAAGGTCAAAGCTGTGACATTCATCTTCATTGTGTCCAACTGACTTATAGAACTTGCAATAGGGATTCTTAGGTACTTGCACATATCTTTGTAGCAGATAGCAGTCTTCAGGTCGATGCTGAGCAGTTGTTCTACAAATATCACAATATAGAACATTAGGGTTAAATGGGTTTGGCGCACCAGTATTCAGGTAATTTCTTAGCGCAGGACATTGTTCCTTGTCATGACCTTCTATCCTACATCATGTACACCAAACCTCTTCACGAATAGATTTCCCCTTCTTCATGTCGCAAAGCTCCAAAGCCATTTCTGCTAATTGTGCTTGTATTTGGGCTATGCCAGAATTATCTTCGGCAGGAGCTGTCTCTAGTTTCATGGCAATCTCCAAAGCCTCTTGCTGATCAGCAACCTTCTGTTGCATGAGTGGAGTTCTGATATGAGGTAATAGGGCTACAATGAACCATTCTTTATGCTGCACTGGTCTAATAGTGAAACTAACTTGATCTAGCAAAACTTTGAACCTCTGATCAAAGTCCCAAACTGATTCACCTCACCTCTGTTGAATCTCTTTCAGTTCAGTTATACACTGTGACTCTGATTTAGGCTTCTTGAACTCTTTGATCATTGCTATTTTAATATCAGCCAGGACATGGTTCTGAGTGCTGGAAAACTTCATGAACCAGCTCAAAGCTCGGTCTCTAAAAGAAGTGACTAGCTGCGCTCTTCTTATATCTTGATCCATAATGTTCTTAGCAGTCCAAACAGCTTCGCATAAGAACCAAAATTGTTCTCGATCCTCTGATCCAGTTCCTTTGAAGACTGGGAGCTTGATATCATCTGTCATATGGGCCATAGTGGATCTAGGGGGGGGAGAACTTACTGGGGTAGACTGACCTCCAACAGGAATACTCGGGCTAGGGTTACTTTCAGACTATGACGGTTTCTCAGGGGTAACAGATCTGTGCTGCAGAGTTATAGGGGGGTTTCTAACAAAAGGAGTTTCTTCAGATTCAGGGACTTCTGGACTTAATGGCATACACTCGGTATTCTGGCCTAGGGTATAGGATTCTAGGTTTCTCTTGTATCTTTTACCGCTTCGCCGCAAACCACTTTGCTCGTCGAAGTTACTTTCACTTCCAAACATAGGTTAGTAAAAATAAATCTAGCAATCTGATTCTATAAGCAATATGCCTTTCTCAGCCAAAAGCATTTTAATTTGCAGACTAAATGAATTTAGGTACTTACCCCTTGGTCCTTTGAAAAACTGTCTTTCAGCTTTGCTAAAAGAGGTACTTGTGTCGATGTCAAACTCCATCACAAATGCTTCAAGGGTTCGCGTTGTCCAAAACTCAACAGCTCGTGATATCGCGTTGTTCACTCTTTTCAATATGTTAATTCTTGCGGGGGTCCAATCAGGAAACTGATCTTCCTTGAAGTTGGTCTTTCTTTCTGTCAACCTGGATAACCACTGGTGCAATTCTATGTGGATACTACCAAATAAAATTTCATGAATATCAGTAAAAATGTACCTTTGCAAAAATTCATCTGAGCTGAGATGAGGATCCTTATTTTCTTGCTCAACAAATTTTAGATAAGTCTCTTCAATCCAATCACCGATTTCTTTTACTAAGAGCCTCCAAAACATAGCCCTCCAAGTACGAAGTAGATCCCTCTTGAGCAAATACTGAGTTCAACCGGCAACGGAACCAATTTGTTGGCTATAGGGCAGACCCGGGGTTTATACTTTAACTTCGCACCAACAAAAAGTCCCACGGTGTTGGCCCTTTCGGCAATAACCTGCGAACAGGTTGCAGTCTCACCCGAAACAGCTATGGGGTGCTGCAAAATCAGGTTTCTGCAAGCAAAAGAGGGATATTACTGTACCTTTAGCCTTAATAACAAATATTTATACAAAACAGAGCTTCGGCATTCACTTAGTTAGCTTTACAGTTTAGATAAAAGAACGTTTCTTGCTTAACCCTTAACTGGGAATTCACAGCGAAGTTAATATTCAATAGTTATCTTACTTTATCATTCACCTACTTATCAAAGCATAAAACATAACAGCACAAAAATAACAGAACACAAGATATAACGTGGTTCACCCCCAGTGTAGGGGCTACGTCCACAGAACTGCGCTTTTATTCAACTTTTTACAAAACAATAGTTTTGATCTGCGCACTTAGCTGCAGATCCGTCGTTCAAGTCTAACTGCGCACTTAGCTGTAGTTCCTTTCTTACAAAATCTAAGCTGCACACTTAGCTGTAGTTCCTTTCTTACAAAAACCCTCTGCGCACATAGCTGTAGAGGTCGTCCACGCACACAGCTGGGACTTGACCTTAAAACCCAAAAATAGATCTAACTTATTTGCATCATATGATCCTCATCTCATTAGATACTCTTGACATCTTTACATGAGTTCCTATTTATACAAGTGCACTATTACAAAATCATGGGCTTACACCCGAAATTCATGGACAATTACAAAAAATAGGGCTTTGACTCAACCCCGACACCCCTAAGACTATTTTGAGTCACAACTCCGCTTACAAGCTTCCACAAAAACCGCGGAGTTACCAAAATTAAGGACC
>LPNX010413424.1:298461-315569 GCA_001517045.1 Pseudotsuga menziesii
AGAGGACCCAAGGATATGAATACTAAAGGAAAGAAAAAGAAAGAGAAGACCAAGTTTAATCCTCTTAAGCAGAAGGAGAAAACCAAGTAGACAGATGATCCCTTAGGCTCAAAGAAAAACATGCAAAGGGGAAAAGAGAATACAAAGTGCTCTTACTGTGGAAGAGGATTTCATCCTAAAATCTCATGCATGAAGAGGAACATTGATGACGCAAGGAAGAAGCACAATGGATATCGTAATGATCAACCTGAAAGAGGTCATGCACTCATGGAAAGTATTTCGAATGCAAAATATCTTCTCATAGGTTCTGGATATTCAAATCATATGGTTGTTGTTGGGTAAAATTATTACTACTTAATTTACCTTCGATTTAATTATCAACCAGGACACGTAAACTTTGAGTCACTACACCATGTGTGCAGGGCAAAATGGTTTCAAGCTCATGCCTAGGGTAATTTTGATTTACTCATATACAAAGAAAAAGAATGTAGTTCATGAAACTAACTACTCTATTGAACAACCAAGACCAAAAGTTGTTAAGTCTAATCTAAGGAAAAAAATTAACTTGCTGAGTATTGTTTACAATCCAAAAGTTTATCAAATCCAATTAATGAAACCTAAAGCAATTTCAAACTATACTAATTGTTAATCTATTTTCCAAAAGAGAAACCAAGCAATCATAAGGTTCATTAAAGGGAATCCTACTTGTCCAGAGAGATCTTCAGCTCTCAAACCTGCCTACAAAAGGAATGTTATTTGATCAATCTTAGTGTCTTACACTATTCTAACACAACCTCTAAGACTGCCCTCATCATCCATAAAGAACTCGATACTCATTACAATGGCTCTTCTTCAAGAACTAACCCTAATTCATACCAACGCTATCATTCACAAATAATTACAGAAATGAATTTTCCTTTTTAATAAGAAAAGAAACAACTCCACTTGTATTCTATGCTCACAAAAGTAAATTGAAAATATTCAGACAAAACCATATTTCACTGCAATTTGGCCGACTTACGATATTTATCATTAAGTTTCGGATTCAATCTATAGTTACAAATAAATGAACAACAGAAATCAAAGTGTACTAGTGAATACACACTGCCAAATATTAATAAGCTGTAACTTCCTCTCTCTAATCTCATTCAACTTTATCAAGATCTTAAAATAAGCAATACATAATCCCAATCTTTTATACAACAAATCTAAAAATGCTAACCTATAAACCCTGTGAACTCTATAAGCTCTAAAACCTCTATAAATTCTACAAACACTGCAAACCCTTTAAACTCTTTAAAACTCTACAAATCCTTGAAACACTTTACAGCTTTGTAAACTCTGTAAACTATAGAAAATATGGATATGAAGTTTAACCATTCAATACTCAATACTACAATATGATCTAATTCTGGAAATGAAAGAAGAAGAAATCTAGATCCAACACATCTATCTATTCTCACTATTCTTTGAGTCTATATTCCACCAAATCAAACCTACAAACAGAGCTGGAAGTAATTAAATATTCTATCTAAGTATGTTCAATAACACAACTAAACCTGTCCACATACATTCAGTGACATAAACCAATTCAATGTAGGCATATATATTTCTCAAATCGTGAGCTGATAAAGCTACTGGCATACATACTATAAAACATAATATCAGGAATAAACGATGCAAGTTTGCTTATAGAAATGAAAAAGAAAAAGAAAACTACACACAAATAACAAGAGTTGAAGGTGGGCCCGGCCTTCAACACCTCTAGATCTGAAACTAAAGCTTTAGGAAAGCAAATGCAGCAATTGAGTAATTAATTAAAAGTCAGAGTTTTTACAGTGTCTTCTCCCCCTGCCCTTAGGTTTTCTCAAACATATTTACACTTGAACTACATCATGGGTCGACCACTGAAAAAGGGTCGACCCCTTCCCAACAGATCTACACTTATCCTGATAAATAATGCATAAAATAGACCAAGAGATTGGATTCAGATTTCCTGGAATCCATACATTGTTGAAGATTGAGGGTAACGATTTCTTAGGCAAATGGAAGCTACAAAATATCACCGGGTAGCTCATAGTCAACCTGGAAACAATTTGAGGCCGAAATAGACATTATCTCTAGCAACAAAATCCCCCAAATGTCTGAATCAGTCAACATATCCTCGTTAAGTGTCGGAACAAGTGTCGGATCGAGCAATTAGAAGAACCACTGCGTGGGAAACAAAAACTTGTCAATTAATCAGCATTTAATTAAAAACTAAAGTTTCATTTATGAATTGAAACCCAACAAAATGATAAATAAAATAATAAGAAATGTCAAAAATTCACCTGTTAAAGCACCTTGGAATGTTACCTTGAAAATGCATATTCAAGCACAAAACACAACAAAATAAAGTCGAATATACTTGATCTCATATAGCTTTGAACTAGGAATAGGGTGCTAGACAAGCAAAAACAGAAGGTCGTCATCTCCCTCAGACTAAAGACCTTACATGTCCCAATGCAAGAAAGTTTTGCCCCATGCATACAAAATTGAAAATCAAAATTGATGACCAAACTTTGGGTTAAATTCCAGAAACCAAAGCTGAAGTGTTAAACAACACTTGTACTTGAGGAGGAGATGGAGCTGTTTTTTGCTGTACATTGATCAATTTTTCAAGATGTTTGTCCTTTTTCCTTAACTGCTTCCTAAGACTATGATTGGATCCAGTAATGTCATCAACTAAGGTTTGCAAAGATGCTACTTTAGCCTTCAAAACTGCATTTTCTTGTTTGACAAATCGGTCCAATCTAACATATTCTTGTAACTATTTAGTCAACTTAAAAAAAATTTGTCGAAAGTATTCAGCCCCCTGAGCTAAAGCATCTGACCTGTGATATTTGAAGACTTCAGATATGATTTTAAAGTTGGCAATGCTGAGAAAACAAATGGCAATGAAGACTCTGTGACAGGACTCGGTATTGAGGAATTATGATGGGAGCCATTTGAATCAGAATTACCATGTGTAAATGAAGAAGTGGATGAGGACAGTTGAACATGAACAGGTGTCTTACCTTTGGAATCCATCTTCTTCTCTTGAGTAACCATACTACGGGTAAACCTACGAGTTGATGAAACAAGAAATTTTCCACCATCAGACTGACCTTTACCCCCCTCAAACTGAGAGTTTACTTGCTACCCTTTTGACCCCCGAGGCTTCTTAATATGGGACCCTCCTGCCTTCTTACAGCTCTTTACGTCTTGTTCCTGAATGTGACTAGTTTGACATTTAGAAGCATTCACAGAGGATGCTTTGTCAATAAGATCAGGGATAAGAGGTCCACTTGCTTCATTAACCAGGGGTGAATTGATATGGGAATTGGACAATTCATATAGAAATTGTTCCCATACTTGATTCTTCTTCTTCAACTTGGCTAAAATGATCATCTTGATAAGCCCATGATGATACAGGCTATGAGTAGGATTTTCTACATTTTTCCTAACCTGAGAAGCCATCTTACCAAAACTTTTCCAGAAATAAAATGGAAAGTTAAGGAGCTTACCGAATTCAAAATGTGCAAGCAGTCGAAAGTGACAGGCTTTGAAGGTAGAGAATCAACCCTCACACGTAATGAGATTGGTGATGATCACTAAAGAATTGATAAATTCTTCTCTGATCCATAGTTTTGAGAATCCTTTTTCACCTTTCATAGCCAAGAACTCAGGTTTAAAAACATAATCGTAGTCTTTGCGTGGCATCCTGAAATTTTTAAACCATCGATCCCCTGTTCATGGGAGTCCTGTAGGCTGCGCGACTGACTCCTTTGTAACTTGAAAAACCATTGATCCAACCTTAGCTGTGTGCCCATCAAACCCTAGGGTGAATTGCAGGGAGATAGCGTCATCATGCCCCTATAAGTTGGTCAAGAAAGGGTGCCACCCGGTTCGAATAAACAGCTCATTGCAGGCTAAAAACTCAGGCATAGCCAATAACTATCCATACTCAGTGGGTTCATGTCGATTGAGCATCGTGGAGACCAGGAAGAAGATGAGAGACAGCGAATGGCAAGATGAGCACACAGTTAATGCGAAGAATAATTAAAATACTTTATCAATTTTCCTCCTGATGGCATAGATGAAAGCCGGAATCATCCCATCAAAAAATATAATGGCAAAGGGTGACAATATGATGGCAATGGCGGACATGCAAAGAAAATCATGGCAGACTAAGCACGTACTGCCCACATTTCCTTGTCTTATGATGATATGGACACGTCCCAAAAAAAATTCATAACCTTAAGACATCGAATGTCAATTTTAACCATGGCGTCCAAAAATTTAGATTGGTGTATATTAATGACATGAAATTAATTAAAAATGGAAAACTAACATTATTATTATTAAAAATAATAAATAATATAAAGTGAAACTTTTCCAAAGGGTAAATGTCATTAAATTGTTTGCAAAGGAGAGGTGGTGTATCAACTATATGGAATATAATGTCATTAAGGCAAATTCCATAATTTCACCAAGCTTAAATTAAAAACACACCTAGATTATAACATTTAAAAATTACCCCAGTGTTCTGAACATTACCTTCACCATTCAATTTATTAGTTTTCCAATACTCATTCCAGTACCTTATCCAGCACCTGATCCGGCACCTTAGCCAATATAGGATACATAAGTATTTTTTAAGCTTACATTGGGCGAAAATGATTTCCAGCATAGTGATGATGTTAGGGCAAATAACTTTCTTCAAAATATCCCACTTGTATGAGCTGAAAAGGCAATTAAAACTGCTTGAAAAAGTTGTTTTACCCAACAGGCTCATTGCACAATTACCTTATTTTGTGGTTGCTTCTTCATCTGGCCACACAGAAACAAAGCTTATTATCAATACAAAAACAAAATTAGACGCAATCCATAGACTATCAATCTCACTCATGTATCTAGAAATATTCAAAACTTCAACCATGAGCACAGACTTCTTCCTCTTTATTCATAAAGAACTTTTCCACCAAAATATGTGCCTTCTAAAAAATGTAAGACAAGAGGAGTACCAAATGAGGCCAATGGTGTACTAGCCAACTTGACTCGGCTTCACATGAGATGGTTTGAGTGGAAAAAAATAAGGTTCACAGCTATGTTCATTGAATCAGTAAACGACAGTACACTCTAGAGGCATAAACCTTTTCTTCTAGTAAGGATCTAGTAACAAAGACTTAAAGCATCTGAAGATGATTATTGACTGGCTATCACAAATAGTTCCCTTAAATTTCATTTAACCCTGTTAAATTAGTAATTTGTTTCTTCAATTTTTGTTTGACTTACATTTTATTCCAAGTTACTCATTTGCTTTAGATTGGTTTTTGCTTCCTTTAAGAGATTTTTAGTTTTCAAGTGAAATTTTGAGCTTTTTCCTTTAGACTTTTTGTTTTATTTTTTGATCCCATATATTATTGAAGGGTTTTAAAAGGTTATCATGTCAAATAATGGACTCACAAATTTCATTACAAGCATACTCATCACTCAAACAACTTTTAAACTTCATGCAAAATGACAAAAAGTTGTAAAACAGCGCCAAAATAGGGTTAATTTTATTCTTGTAGCGCAAGTGGGAAAAAACAACAAAGGAGCGCTACAAGAATATCGCGATTGATAATTCCTCCGATTTTTTAGCAAAATTTTGGCATATTTTCGAATGGTGAGTGACTAATCACATGCTTTGAAGAGTTTGCTACGTGTTGTCTCAGGAATCATCATGAGAATAGGTGGTTTCATGACGTGAAGGAAGATCGTGGTCATCATCAGTTATAATGCAGCTCCTCGTGACAGATAGCCACATAAACCGATTCTGATGAGAAGACAGTTTTTCCCTATCTTAATTTCGAAGCTGAAAACTCATAGTGCACCGATGATTTAGGCCAAAAGCCTGGAAATGCTCTTTCAAAGTTCGGTTGGGGTTTTTTGGAGGTTACCTGGAGATTAGGGTTTTTTTATTTCGCCACCTGTAATCAAATTGAGCACAGGAAGACACGTGTTCACTTCAATCCAGCAATTAAATAGCACGAAGACTGGATTAAATCAACTGCAGTTGAGCATTAAAGAGGTATTCCACGAATGCCCAGAAATGTCTATTAATTTGGGGCTTCCTTGCTGAACGCTGCTTTATCAAAATTGATTAAACCAGATATCAATATATGCTTTAAAAAATGTCTTTGTCGAAGAAATAAGAAGATTAGCAGTGCTGGTGAGGGAATATTGAAAAATATCATTTTTCATTTGAGCATGACCCTATCAAAGTTTGAGAGTATAGTGATGTAAAAAAATATGCATTTTATAATGTCCAGAATTCATAAATAAGCCTATTTACTTGAGCAAAATGTAGTGAAGGGACCGAACATTTAAGGTAGCCTGAAGACCTAGTTTTAGTACAGGATAGAAAGCTGATTAATTTGGTGTTGAAGTCAAGTTGAAACAGGAAAATGAACAGAGCATGAGGTTGTTTTTCTTGTCATTACAACACAGGGATCTTCATTATACAGTACAAAGAGGGTCTAATATCTAAATGAGCAGTGTGCATAATACCTAGTTTTCATCAATAGTTTTCAGTTAATTTGAGAAGCTGGTAGCAGAGATCATATTTGCAAGGTCTTACTGTGCAGAAATTGTTCATAAGGTGATACCCGAAGGGCTCGAGGGTAAATTTTGGTATTAATACACAGGTATATTATGCATGCTAGGTGTGGTCATCTGTTTGAACAAACAAATTAATTGTTACTTAAGTTTCATCAGCAATTGCAGTGAAGAGGCTGGAGTACTCTGAATGACTTAGACCACTCATACCTGTGAGAAAACCTAACCTGTATTAGTAAATTAAAAGAGTCATTCAAGAAGGATTAAGGAAGGAAATTTATTGAAACTTGAGAGGTTTGGAGAAGAAACAACATCTATCAAGGCATCAATTGAACCCTAAACTCACACAGTTTCCAGCTACTGAAGAAAAATGGGTAAGAGTGGCAAGGTGAATAGAGCTGAACCTACTGATATAACTTGGATTGAGAAGCTCCCACAGTGTGTTGAACTTTTTCAACAGGCTGGCTGGCTGGACTTCTTCAAGAGAATAGATGGTTACAATGCTGAAGTTTCCTGTAGGTTTGCACAATGTTATAAAGATGACATGGTGGCGTTTGATAATTTGAAGTTCATACTGACAGTAGATTTGGTTGCAGAGGCTATAGGGATTAGAGATGAAGGTGAAAGGTGGTTTAAAAAACTGCCATTCACATTTGATGCATAGAAATATCTACTACCTAATGTCACTCCATATTGGAACAAGGGCATCTTAATCCAGAACTTCAGAAGGGAATGGGTCGAACCTACCAGAATATTGCAGAGCTATATAACATGTGAGGGCAGATATGCTTTTGTTTATAAATACCACTTCATATTTTTACAACATATGGTGGGTGTGTCCAAGATGAGTCTTCCCTTCTTCCTGTACAAAATCCTGCAAAATATGTCCAATAGAGTCAAGGGGCATATAGACCATTCTTCACAATCAATTTTTCACCATGGATTAATTAAGTTGATCATTAGCACTGTCCTGCAAGCTGAAGGAAAAACTTGGGATTTTTTCCTATTCGGGTCAGGTTTTCAAATGAAACAAGAAGATCAACAAATCAAGAAGCAGGCAGATAAAGGGAAAGTCCTTGTAAGAAAATTAGGTCAGAAGGTAAAACCTGAAGACAAAGAGGAGGTGAAGCCTGAAGAAAACTTAGAGCCTGTGAAGACTAAAACTCAAATGCCTTCAGCTGGTGTTAAAGGCAAGTATTCATTGTTTACAGAAGAGGAAGTACAGCGTTTGAAACATTTGATACCAGCAGAAGTTTCCAATGAAGTTAAAGCTGCTGTTGCAGAGGAGGTTGCTGTACATGAAGAGGAGTTGCAAACCAAGCAGAGGAGTCCTATTAACATTCTGTCAGATGATGAAGGGTATTTATTAGAATAATATCAGCCTATTGCTAAAACTGAATATAAGGCTGAAACATGCAGAGAATTCTCTACTTCAGAAATCAAAACAGGAAGAAGAAAAGGATTGAAGTGATAGCCCCATATTGGAGGCCTAAAACCAGGCCAACGAATAAGCTAAGGTGGAATATGAAGAAGCTACTCAATCCTAAATTGAACACCAAGCAAGTGACTGTCTTGGATGATATTTCCTCAGGTGAAGAATCAGAATTTGACACAATGAACATTAAAAGAACGGGAAAAACAATTACCAAAGCTTCCTCTTCTCATCCTGTAAAAGCAAAAAGATCATCACACTTAGAAGCTGTAATACCTCCTGTTGAGGAAGAATGGGGAGAGGAAGATGAACTCATATTTAGGCAAGCAGGTATTCTGGAAAGCCCTAATATTCCTAATATTTCCACAGACCTATTAAATAAGGATGCAAACATTTTCAAGAGGTTTGACATACATGAGATGCCCAGTTATGAACAAGAGATCATGACAGGAAGGTCAGTTGATTCAGATAAAGAAAACTTGCAGAAAATTATTAAGCAGTACAAACAGCAGATGAACTATATGCAAGAGATCAATGAGGGGCTCATGATGGCTAACAGAAGGCTTAGAGAATATCTACAGGATGTCAATGACCATTTTCAGGAGCTGACAGCAGTATCTAAAGAGGCTTTAAAGAGAAAAAGATCCACTTACTTGCAATGCACAGAGTTGAAAAAGACAATAAAAGATTTCCAGCAAAAAAATGAGGAGCTCACCAACAGAGTTGCTAACATGGAAGAAGAGCAGAGGTGAGCTAGGAAGAAAGCTCAAGCATTAGATGGCATAGCTTTGCTGGCTGAAGCAGCTAAGGACCTATGAGTTAGTTATTGAATTAGTTTTTTTTGTTATCTCTTTTTGAGAAACACATTAGTTAGTGTTTACTATTTTTAGAAAATATCATGTTTTGTAATATTGTACATTTCACTTTATCTCATCAAGTTGATGAAAGGCAATTAGGGTTAGATCCCTAACTGATTTTGTAAAGAGCAGTATTTAGAGAGGTTAGAAAGTCATTTAGAGGGTTCGATTTTTGGGATAGCTTCAGGAGGTCTTCAGACTTGTTCATGAGTTAAGTATCAAAACTCTTGTATGCATTTGATGATAAAATTATGAGATATATGACACTTTTCACCCTTCAGTTATGTATTGGCTTCATTATTCAGCTTGTTTAGTTGCTTAATTGATATACTCATTACTGGTTTATGTTTATATGCTGGTGATGCTTGTATTTTATGAATGAACTTCAATACTATGTTCTATTGGATCTTGTTGAATATATTATGCATCTTTGTCTTCTTTTGTTTATGATTCAATTATTACTTTTCTCATGAGTGTATTCCCTGTCCTTCCCCAAAGTTTATAACCAAGAAAATACATCAGAAACCCTAAACCTAGTTTTTTTTATTGAGTTTTATTTGAGATTGTGTTGGCTTGTTTCTTTGGCCTTGGAAACAATTTCTGGCACAAACATCTTTGGCGTCATTGCCGGGGACGAAGTTGAAGCACATTTTCCCTGGGATACTTATCTATTTTACTGGTTTAAGAGGTGGACTTAAACCAGCACTTTTTGAAGGATATCTTTCACCAAAGTTGTCACAGTGGCTTCTAGAGGAGTGGAAACTAGAAATAAACCTACTTCACCCTTGCAGTTGGGTGTGACAGACCCTAAACAGATAATGAGGACAGCAAGAAAGCTTAAAAGATCACAGTCATTACCCTCTTTATCTAATCTTGAGCAGTTAAATGAGTCATTAGTTTCATCTGTGTCAAAGAAAGAAGGAGAAACTTCACCTTGGGTAAAACCAACCATACCTGATAGCAGTTTCCAAATATTTACCAATCCTCAATCTTTTATAAAAGCCAAAACTGCCTCTACTGGAAATATACCTCTCTTTTAGCTGAAATTAGGTAAAATCCCTTTTCAGCCAAGTTCTAGGCAAACTTCTTCAACATTCAAACCAGTCAGTCCAAAGATGGCAGCCCAAAACCCTCCCATAGACATGATGGACCATATGGTTGCAGCCAGATATGCACCATTGGCCTTACCTCAGCCCTTAAATGCATTGCGTGGGGGAGATTACCAGAAGTATTTGCCCAGATTCAATGGTCAGGGGGAAACTACTACTGAGGAACATTGGGAAGCTTTTCTCAGTTATGGTGACAATCAGAACATTGAGCATAAGGATGTTTGGATGAGAGTGTTTGTCCAGAGCCTAGATGGAGATGTGAGGAAGTGGTTTAGAGAGTTTCCTGCCAACTCCATTAATATTATTGAAGAACTCCATGATCTCTTTATGAGACAATGGGGTGATACAAAAGACCACACCTATTACATAACAGAATTTGGAGCTCTGAGGAGGAAGAAAGATGAAACAATTGCAGATTTTTCAAAGAGGTTCAACAAAATGTACAGTAGGATTCCTGCTGAGATAAAGCCTACAGAAGCATTAGCTAAATTGACTTATGCAAATGCTTTTGATCACGAATTCTCTTTGTTACTGAGAGAGAGGAGGCCTATCTCTTTGCTGAACATGCAGGATGCAGCCTTCAAACATACTGGCTTCAAATAGACTAAAAAAGGAAACAGCTCAGCAGTTGTATGAAAGAAAAGGAAAGAAGGAAGCAGCCCCAGGTGTTTCATCTTCAATCTCTACTGAAGGGAAGATTGATGAAATGGCTAAGTTGGTAAAAATTCTGACTGCAAAACTGAATAAATTAGAGCTTGAGAAAAATTCTAACAAGCATGCTCAAGAAGTTGAACGAAATCCAAACAATCAGAATCAGTTCAGAAGGCAATTTTCTCCTCGTTTTATCCCTAGGGAACGAAGGAACAATGATATCCAGTGAGAAAGAAGGGAAAATGAAGACCAAAGAGTGCCACCACCTCTTCAGAACAATGTAGCTGACGAGGAAGAAGTTGATGAACAACTGCTCTTCGAAGAGACTGAGACTGATCAAGATATGAATCATTTTGGAGAAGGATTCTCTGGAGGTTTTGTTACTCAGGAAGAATTTCTGAATGCAGAATATTATGATGCTGACATGTTTGAATTTGAAGATGACATGGATTTGGAAAGGGCTGCTGTAACTGCTGTTGTCCATCAGAATGGACTCAAGAAGACTATAAATCTCAGATCAGGCCCAAAGCAGGTGATCCAAGCTCAGAAGAAGAAAGAAACTGTTCCTGCTGCAAATGTTCCTGCTGCAACTGTTCCTGCTAAACAGACAGCTGATCTTGTGATAGAGAAAAATCTAGCTGCAGAAAAATCAAAGAAAACAACAGAAATTGAAGAGGTAAATAAATCTGTCCAGAATTTCAGTTTGGAGAATGAATTAGGGAAGTTAAAGATTCCTGTACCTTTATCTGAACTCATAAGAAATCCGTCATATAAGGAATCAGTCTTTAAGATGCTTAATCCAGCAAGTAATCAGCTTGTTTCAGACACAGTTAATTTGCAAGAGGAGAGACCTAAGATTTTCATTGGATCAGCCTTGGCTGAGAAGACTGAAAATGAGGTAGGAGCCTCACCTCCTTTCTATATCACTTTGACAGCCCATGAACAGATGATACACAATTGTCTGTTAGATTCAGGAGCATCCCACAAATTGATGCCAAAGGCTGTTATGGAAGCTCTGGGCTTGAGTATCACCAAACCCTACCATGATCTATATGCCTTTGATTCTCGAGCAGTAAAGTGTCTAGGAGTAATAAAAGACATGGTTGTCAGCCTAGCTCAGTTGCCCATGAAAAGTGTGATCATGGATGTTGTGGTAGCTGATATCACACCGAAGTTTGGGTTATTCCTTTCCAGGTCTTGGGCAAAGAAGGTTGGAGGTACTTTACAAATGGACTTGTCTTATGCCACTATTCCTGTGTTTGGTGGAGAAAATAGAAGGTTGTACAGAGAGCTGTAGTTTGCTTACATAGTGATAGATGATAAAAACCCCACAAATCACCCACTGTACTCTGTTGATAAAGACCTTGGTACATGCATGCTACATTTCAGTGAAGAGGATAATTCTGCTAGTCTGTTACAAGTGGAAAAAGAACAGCCAATCAAACACAGTAGAGAGGAAGAAGATATACTGTGACAATTGTATTTTGATGGATCCTCATGCAAAGAGGGTGCTGGATCTGGAGTTCTTCTCAAATCCCCTGGAGGTGAAACAGTGAAGCTCATGTACAAGTTGGAATTTGTTACTACTAACAATACTGCTGAGTATGAGGCTTTGCTACTGGGATTAAAGGCTGCTAAAGAGTTGGGCATTCAGCAGATTGCTGCATTTGGCGACTCCGAACTAGTTGTTCAGCAAGTGAAGAGCAACTATCAAGTAAAGCAGGGTTTGTTGAAGCTTTATCGGAATGAGGTATGGGACATGCTTGAAAACTATTTTGTAGCTTTTAATATTACCTATATTCCCAAGGATTACAATCAGACTGCAGATTCATTGGCTTTAGCTGCCACACACTTCAGAATTCCTAAAACCACTCAGTTGAGGTATCCAATTGAAATAAGGTACAGACCTTCTGTACCTGATAATGTAAAACAGTGGAAACTGTTTGAAGATGATACTGAGATTAAAAGGTTCCTAGAGCTTACAGATGAGTTTTCAAATTCCCTGATTGATCAGGATAAGGATGAAGAAGATGGACATGTAGATGAGTTTGCTGAAGATGAGATTCCTGGACATAAAATTATTGAGCTAAAGAGCAATTTCATTCCCAAAGGTTTAGTACCTCTGGAAAGAATATTTACAAAATATGATAGACTTTCAAAGCCTGTTGTTCAATCTTCAGAAGAGAATGTGATAGACTGCAATATTGGTTCAGCTGAACATCCTAGAATGGTCAAAATTTCTAAATCACTTACAGCTGAACAAAGAAGCAGGTATATCAAGCTATTAAAAGAGCATGTAGATGTTTTTGCATGGTCTTATGAGGAACTAATAACTTATGATACAGGAATCATACAGCATAAGGTGCCTTTAAAACCAAATGTCAAACCTTTTCGTCAGAAACTACGGAGGATCAATCCAGCTTTGTTTCTTGTAATTGAAAAAGAAGTGAAAAAACTGTTGGATGCAAAGATAATAGTGCCTCTCGGGTATTCTTCCTGGGTGGCTAATTTGGTCCCTGTCAGAAAAAAGAATGGAGAGATCAGATTATGTGTTGATTTCAGAAACCTGAACAGATCTTCATTAAAAGACAACTATCCTCTTCCTAAGATTGAACAGGTATTGCAGCAAGTAGTTGGGGTACAAAGGATCTCTATGGTGGATGGTTTCTCAGGGTACAATCAGATTGCAATGCACCCTGATGATAAGGAGAAAATAGCCTTTACAACTCCCTGGGGGACATTCATGTATCACAAGATGCCTTTTGGCTTGATGAATGCTGGAGCAACCTTTCAGAGAGCAATGGACATTGCCTTTGTGGGAGAAAAAGATAAGTTTGTGGTTATCTATTTGGATGATATTATTGTTTTCTCACAGTCAGATGATGAGCATTTGAAGCATCTGAGGTAGACCTTCTTAAAATGCAAAAAATTTGGCCTGTCTCTAAATCCAAAGAAGTCACATTTTCTTGTGCAACAAGGTAAACTACTTGGCCACTTAGTGTCTGCTGATGGCATCAGAATAGATCCTGAAAGAGTGAAAGAAATACTGAAGATTAGTTTAGCTAGGATTAAAAAAGATGTTCAATCATTCATTGGCAAGATCAATTTTCTGCGGTGGTTTCTTCCCAACTTTGTTGAAACCATTAAACAGATCACAGCCATGCTGAAGAAAGATCAAGAAGTCAAGTGGACTTCTAAGGCAAAGGCTGCATTTGAGAAAATCAAAGTAGCTCTTACTAAAGCACCTGTATTGGTAAGTCCTAATTTTACCAAAGAATTCCTTACTTTCTCATTTGCATCAGAAGACACAATTCCAGCTGTCTTACTCTAGAAGAATAAAGAAGGATTGGAACAGCCTATTTCCTTCTTCAGTAAAACTCTCAAAGATTCTGACCTGAAATACAGTATATTGGAGAAGCAAGCTTATGCTCTGGTAAAGGCTTTGAAATTTTTCAGAATTTGTGTCCTACACTCAAAAGTTATTTCATTTGTTCCAAATTCTGCTGTAAAAGATGTCTTAACACAGCCTGATAGCGAAGGAAAAAGAGGCAGGTGGATTGCATAGATTATGGAGTATGATGTGGAGATCAGGCCTACTAAGCTTGTCAAGGGATAGGGTTTAGCCAAGTTGTTGGCTGAATCAAATTGTCAGGAACTGGGATTGCATGTCATGGCTGAAGAATCAGTTCCTGAAGAAGATCAAGCAATACTGGAAAAAGAGAAAATCATGGACTAATATTCATCATCAGAATGGTATGCAGACATTGTTCATTTTCTGTTATTTTTGCAATGTCCTGAGAATATGGATAGGAAGGCTGCTAGATCTTTAAAGTTGAAAGCTACGAAGTACTGTCTAGTGGAAGAACAGCTGTTCTAGAAGGACCCAGGTGGTATTCTCCTTAGATGTTTGGACAAATCATAGATCGAAGGAGTGATTTCTGAATCTCATGATGGTGCTTGTGGGGGGCACAAATACTGGAAGACAACAGCTTATAGAATTTTAAGAGCTGGATACTATTGGCCTTCCTCGTTTGCAGATGTTTATCAGCAGGTGAGAGCTTGTGTCCCCTGTCAGAAGTTTTCTGGAAAACAGAAATTGTTGTCTTTTCCCTTGAAGCCTATTGCAGTCAATGCCCATTTTCAGCAATGGGGTCTGGATTTTATTGGAGAAATAAATCCAGCATCTTCAAGACAGCACCATTGGATTCTTACTGCAACAGATTTTTTCACTAAATGGGTGGAAGCCATCCCCACTAGGAATGCTACAGATAAAGTCATCATGGAGTTCATTGAGGAAAATATCCTGAGTAGGTTTGGCTGTCCTCAGAAATTAGAGATAGACAATGCAAAGGCTTTCAAATCCAAGGTAATGGAGGCCTTTTGTGAAAGAAATGGCATCATACTGAAGCACTCAACTCCCTACTATCCCCAGGGCAATGGTTTGGTTGAATCCTCTAATAAGAACATCATTCAGAGCATTAAGAAACTGCTCAAGCATAACAAAAGATCATGGGATTCAATGCTGAAGTATGCATTATGGGTAGATAGGATCACAGTGAAACAAGCAATTGGGACTTCTCCATTTCAGTTAGTTTATGGTACAGAGGCAGTTTTCCCTGTTCACTTGGGAATCCCAGTGATGAAGTTTCTTCAGAATTCTCAGGAGGAGCCAAATGACATGCAAAGAAGGATTTTTGAAATTATTGAGTTGCAGCAGAGCAGGGAAAACGTAGACGAAAAAGCACAGTTGTACAGATCCAATATCAAAAGCAGATTTGATACGAACATCAAAGAAAATACTTTCTCAATTGGTGACATGGTTCTGAGGTGGGATGCAAGGAAAGAACAAAAGGGTAAGCATGGTAAGTTTGACAATCTCTGGTTTGGCCCTTTTCTAGTGTCCAAGGTTTTAGAGAATAATACTTTTATCCTCCAGTCCCTAGAGGGTGAGGAGTTGTCCAGTCCCGTTAATGGACGATTCCTCAAGCATTTCTACAGTTTATAAGAGGGTTTTTCACTTTTCATTGTACATACCGACGTGAGTGAAGCATAATAAAGACTCCATAGCCCAATGGAAGTTTTGCAGATAGATAGATAAGGTAGCAGACAGAAGGCACTGGTCTACAGGTTCTTGAAGCCTCGCAGGGAGGACTTCATCCCGCAGCTGGAGCCAGATGTTAAGTCAGTAATTTGTTTCTTCAATTTTTTATTGACTTACATTTTATTCCAAGTTACTCATTTCCTTTAGTTTGGTTTTTGCTTCCTTTAAGAGATTTTTAGTTTTCAAGTGAAATTTTGAGCTTTTCCCTTTAGACTTTTTGTTTTATTTTTTGATCCCATAGATTATTGAAGGGTTTTAAAAGGTTATCATGTCAAATAATGGACTCACAAATTCATTACAAGCATACTCATCACTCAAACAGCTTTTAAACTTCATGCAAAATGACAACAAGTTGTAAAACAACGCCAAAATAGGGTTAATTTTATTCTTGTAGCACAAGTGGGAAAAATAAAACAAAGGAGCGCTACAAGAATATCGCGATTGATAATTCCTCCGATTTTTTAGCAAAATTTTGGCATATTTTCGAATGGTGAGTGACTAATCACATGCTTTGAAGAGTTTGCTATGTGCTGTCTCAGGAATCATCATGAGAATAGGTGGTTTCATGACGTGAAGGAAGATCGTGGTCATCATCAGTTATAATGCAGCTGGTCATGATAGATAGCCACATAAACCGATTCTGATGAGAAGACAGTTTTTCCCTATCTTAATTTCGAAGCTGAAAACTCATAGTGCACCGATGATTTAGGCCAAAAGCCTGGAAATGTTGTTTCAAAGTTCGGTTGGGGTTTTTTGGAGGTTACCTGGAGATTAGGGTTTTTTTTATTCCGCCACCTGTAATCAAATTGAGCACAGGAAGACACTTGTTCACTTCAATCCAGCAATTAAATAGCATGAAGACTGGCTTAAATCAACTGCAGTTGAGCATTAACGAGGTATTCTGCGGACGCCCAGAAATGTCTGTTAATTTGGGGCTTCCTTGCTGAACGTTGTTTTATCAAAATTGATTAAACCAGATGTCAATATATGCTTTAAAAAATGTGTTTGTCAAATAAATAAGAAGATTAGCAGTGCTGGTGAGGGAATATTGAAAAATATCATTTTTCATTTGAGCATGACCCTGTCAAAGTTTTAGAGTATAGTGATGTAAAAAACTATGCATTTTATAATGTCCAGACTTCATAAATAAGCCTATTTACTTGAGCAAAATGTAGTGAAGGGACCAAACATTTAAGGTAGCCTGAAGACCTAGTTTTAGTATAGGATAGAAAGATGATTAATTTGGTGTTGAAGTCAAGTTGAAACAGGAAAATGAACAGAGCATGAGGTTGTTTTTCTTGTCATTACAACACAGGGATCTTCATTATACAATACAA